>JAPZDX010000023.1:8702484-8726842 GCA_029783625.1 Naso annulatus | reverse complement strand
ACCTGTATGTATATACTAGGCATTACGGTAAGAGCGTGAAAGAACTGATTTCAAAATAGAAGGTATTCGACAGAGAATCAATAAAGTTTTATAATACTGAAAATAAACTGTTAAAATTTCGTGAGTAAAAATCGAAAACATGTAGAAGAATTATTATGATTCCAGGGCAATCTGCTGTCGGGTTTCAAAATAAAAGCCCTCCTTTCAATATCAACTTTAAATACGGAAGAATGTGGGCCATATTAGATTTTTCAGAGGCCACAACAGATTGTCCTGAATTCATAATTCTTCTTCTACATGTTTTCGATTTTTATTCACGAAGTTCAATTTATTATCAGTACTGACAAGCTGTATTGATTCTCTGGAAAAGACCGCTTTTATTTTGAAATCAGTTCTTTAACGTTGTTACCGTAATGCCCAGTATATACAGGTACCGAGTAGCGGCTAGTATCCTTGTGTTTCGAAGCCGAGACTGGCTTTACCGCAGTCTTTGAGTTGCCCCTCCTTTTCCAGAGGTATTTCAATTTTGCTATTGATTCCACCAAGCCACTGTCATTAATAGCAAGCCATCCAATAATTTATTCACACACGGTAAAGCGAAAGTGACTTGAACATTTTTTCATTGCTGTTTTGATTGTTTTTAATCACTAGTATTGAACCTTTATTTTGCCAGATGAAAACCTTGTCGAGACAATACAGCTCTTTTACAAAAGGGATCTGGCCAAGAGGGTGGAGAGACGTTTACTTTTTGAGTGGCTCATGTCTTTAAGGATGGTTCGTTGACTAAAACCTTAATACAAACACACACACACAAAAACAAAATAAAGTGACTTTTTGATACATCACTGAAGTTACTCCCTCTAACACACATGGACTCCACAGGAGACTCGGTACAATTTTTAGTTTTTATTTAAGCTATTATTTCCCTTTCAATTAAGTCATGTTCTTCCACTTGTCAATGACAGATCCCCTTTATTACTAATATGCATGACAACAAAAAGGAATTCAACTTATGTTAGGGTTAGGATGACACTTTACACACACAGTTTAAAGCATGTAAGGAAGTTAAGTACATCAAGGTAAATACAGGCTCTTATTCAGAACTTTCTTGACAAAGAACTGGATGTACTGAGACCTAATTTCTTCATCATAACCATCTAAATACACAACCTACAGGAGTGTTTATGGATTTAATCAAGCTGTCATTAGGACACCGCCAGCCTGTTTTCTTCCTCCTTGTTTGTTCTCGCCGCCAAGCATTAATAAAGGAGGAAACAGGACAGGAGAGTGGGTGGAGGACAGATGGGGGTGGGGACTCCATCTAAAAGTTTTCAATTCTTCATCTTCACATCTGTACACGCAAAAAAGGTAATGGTGACCGAGGGAAACACCACAACACCTGGCATACACGGACCTCAGTAAGAGGAGGGTTCAGAGTAAATACACACACACGTTACGGTTAAGGGTTAAGGGCCCTGGGGGTTGGTAGCCGTGGTCCCGTCCTTGCACATACACAGATACAGTCTCACACAAGCACTGTACACGGCACAAGAGGTCACCTAAATACATGGAGCCAATGAAGGAGCGCTAACATCTAAGAGGGTGGACTGGATAGCCCAGTACAGGCTAAGAGGGGGTTAAAATTCTTATTTAGACCACAAGGTCACATTCGCACGCACACCCACAAACACACCCTCATTCACACAGTGACATACGTCTGTATGCATTTAAAACTCCATAAAGCTACACGCCTGTGCAGAATATACTATCATCACTTAGTGTTGCTAGCTATAGCCATTTAAATGGCAATATATGTTCAAATATTATATGTAACCTTTTTTCCTCAGAATATACAATGATGAAATGCATTATACAGACAAACGAGACCATGTAAGCTGTTCACGTTCAGTACGTACACCAAAAGTAAGAGCTTCTCTACATTAATTTCTTCACGAGTGCAAAATCCAATGCTCCTCCACCTACTTCAAAGGTTCATTGCTGAGCTTTAGCAAGTCCACTTCTTCACAAACCATAAACCAATAAAAAAACATGACATTAAAATAACCACCAAAAAAAAAAGAAAAGAAAAAGAACAAAAGATCTAAATAAGTAGTAATAAATATGGAATGTGAAAAACAAACACGTGGTCCAATTTCTTTTCAAACAATACAAATAAAAGTCCTTCAATGTGGTTAAATGTGTTCTCTTGTAACAGGACATCATAAAAAAATAATACTCGAAAACGAGAGTGGGCTGTTGCTTGCTTGTGGCCCCTGTTGTGAGTAGAAGATCATGGGAAGCTGGTGAGGAACACAAATAGAAAAGGAAAAATGGAGGGAGGGTGCTGGGTCAAGTTGTAGTGGTGCTGGGGCCGGGGCGTCAGGAGTTTTTGGGTGTTCACATGCCGTAACCGAAGCTGGGCTGTGGTGGCTGGCCGTAGCCTGGTGCTGCTGTGTAGCCGTAGCCATAGGGCTGCTGAGGAGGCACGGCCACATTGGGCCCTGCAGTGAGCATGAGCTGAGGTGTGCCTGAAAAGAAACAATAGAGTAAGTAGTTAGAAAAACATGGCTTGTTGTCATGTTTCTATATCTACTTTTTACGTCATCTTTTTTTTATTTATTTTTTTTACCGTAAACAATGGGTTGAGACTCAGTAGCCTGCTCCTCCTGTTTCCTCAGAGATTCAGAGGCTTCGAGTTTGTCCACCTGTGGAAAACACAACAACAGTGACAGTGTCAGACTGTAGTTACGCTGTGGCCGATGGGGCTCTTGAAGAGCAAGGGCTGAAACGCCGGGTTTGTAAAAACTGACCTCTGGGTTATTTCACTGGCTGACGGATGGGACCATTCCTGACAGGCGAAGATGAATACAGTCCAGATTTAAATAAAAAAAACAGGCCTTGCTACTACGTTGGAGGCTCTCTAGAAGGCAAAGGGAGTAACTGCAACTCGAGAGCTACTGGCGATTCTATTTAGCTGGGCTACAACAACAGTCTATTAGATAAAAATCCACTTCTTTGTGGAAAGTATTAGGAATTAGGAGGAGAGACAAAGACAAACAGCTACTAGGCAATAATGGTCCCACCATCCAGCCACCCAAATCATGTACTGTAATGTGTTGGAAATGTGGAGTATGTAGAGAACCAACCCCTCACCAATATAAACAGACCAGCATTTATTTCTTTCAACCATTAATTTGTCCATTCCCTTGCAGAATATAAAACTGTTCTGTACATCGAAGTTACACTTCTGTAAGAATATCCCTTAAGATGCACTGGTACTACAAAACCATAGCAAGAAATTACAGTTAAATAAAACTTGTGGCTGGAACGTGTTGCATGTGTCCGTGTGTACGATACTTTGTCTGTAGACTTGTGTGCAGTTACTGAAGTCCAGTCCTTAGACGTTCATCAACACCCTTTATAGCTTTTTGTAAATTGATTAACAAAAGTTGGCATTTTATTTTTATATTTTGATTATCAAGTCATCAATAAAAAGCCTGTTTTACCTGAAGTGGAGAGTATCATCAATACTTGCAGGTAAGAATAAACACAGCAATTTTTTTGTTTTATTTGCTAATCCCATTTGTTAAAATTGCCACTGTTTCAAAAGAAAATACCCAAAATCAATCACTAACAAAGTGCTGAGTTCTGTCAGGGTGTTTACAAGTTTGAACATTTCTGAGGCATATCCCCTGCCCCTTACACATGCCCCAAATAAATCATTGTCTGTGTGTGAACAGCTAAAAGAAGCACATAGCAGCCTTGAGAGTCAACTTGCTTCAAGTGCCTGTTTTTCTTTGGGGCTTCAGTATTTACAAAGCAACTCACGGGGAGACAATGACAGGGAAAGGACAAAAGATAGCACATAAAAATGATTCAGAGAATTAAGCAGCAAGGAAAAAGCTTCAGATATTACCCTCAGCTAAGCCAGTGTGCATCTTAAATACTGATGAAATGCAGTGAAGCACAGAGCTAAATGATTTAACAGGACAGCGTTCCTCTTATTGTGGTTTTGGGTTCAGTTCTCTACATACTGTTTGGTTTTACTACTACAGTCAGTCAATCTGGACAAGCAGGCTGTTCCAAGAAAAGACAGGCTTGTTTTGTTTCAGAAGAGAAGGACTGAGAGACATGCTGAAGCAGCAGTTTAGTTATTTTCTTATTGAAGAGTGCATCAGAAAGAAAGACAGAAGCAGAGAGCATAGTGGAGGGAGTGTGAAAGAGGGTGGAGGGAATGGTTTTGTACAGCCAGTTCAAGGTTTCCAGAAGCAGGCACAGCCAACAACGATGCCTCCTAGCCTGGCCTGAGTGCTGCCGATGCTACCAAGGGAAAGGGAAATGCATGCTTGTTGCTCTATATGTATGTTTTTCCAAAGAGAACACTTCCAAACTAGTGTATTTGCTCTCATAAATTATAGTTGTTTGTTGCTTGAAGAGACCACACTTGCAGTAGGGAATAATACTTAGAGACATACACTGTAAGAAAATAGCCCCCTCTCGAAATGCCTCATGCTTATGGTTTGTCTTCTGTGTTCTTCTTTAACATGGTCAGATTCAGTAGTACAGACAGACATGGAGAAAAATAGGGAAGTCTGAAAGGATGGTCACTTCGCTGACAAAATGCCTCACTTGCTCCTCTTTTACTGAATTAGGTCTTACACTTAGCTGCAGTCTATGCTACTGCACTGCTGTTCAAATACAGACACAAATATGTCCTCACTTCTGTCAGCATACAGATGTAAGTAAGAATCATTCAGTCAGAAAGACATCTGTCAGCAGACTGCAGCTGAGTGGAGTTAAGACAGTTGAATATTAGAGCTGATCTACAAGTCAGAAAATGACCTGAGTTATCCAGAGTGGTGCTCTTCACACACACCGAAGCAGAGCTGACGGGCATGCTGGCTGAAAGGAGTAGCTCAGGTGTTTGGCGAGAAAGGCTGCGACAGGTGTTGCTCAAATTGACAGTGTCCTCAATGCTTTGGAGCTTTATAGCATCTTTTAACTTAGTGTTTTGTTTCTGTCTCTGGACTCATAAACCCTGCTTCCACTGAGCGGTACGGTTCGGTTTGGTACGGTACCCAATTTTTTGCATTTCTACTGTCAAAAGGGTATCAAACGATCCCAAGAGGTGGAGCATACGTGTTGTGGAGCTAAACACACTGAAGTCCGTTGACTGCAAGCAGGCAAAAAGCTGTTTTGCTAAAAAGCTGTTAATATATCGTTTCAGTAAATTACCATTTGATTTTAAAAATGTTGTCAGTTTATCCAAAAAAGGTGTGTCTGTACATCTGTCACATAGTTTTTGGACTTGCGAGGAGCCACAGCTCTCATGTGAGACCTGCCAGTCTGCTCGCTGCAGTCCTTCTGGCTCCTTGCACTGTCACCCCAGGGAGAAAATAAACAATAAACCGATGATCTGTGCAGAGATTAACACCGGCCATAATGTTTCTGCAGCATTTTTAAACATGATACAAAAATGAAAGGATGCTTTGCTGCCTTTTCATGTTAATTTCTTGCCATAAGTTTAATGTTACTGGTAGAAAAAAGATCACTTCATTCACTGAGATCAGATGCATCTTTGAGGTGGAATGTTTTCTTACGTTTTTCAATGCACGAGTTCCGACGTGAATTATTCAGCCTACCTTAAATGGCAATAAGACAACTTGAAGAGCTTTTACGAAGACTTATTTGTCACACTTACATATCCTACACATACGGTAGTGAAATGCCCAAACATAAGCAGTAATTCATTTGCTTTTAACTTTCTTTTAACTTAAAATGCACATGAATTTCTACTCGTTTATGTAGGTGAAATTTGTCACCTGGAGAAAAAACTGGCAGAGTGTTGTTACAGTGGGTTCCTGCAGCACAACACGTATGCATCCGGCACATACCCCACCCACCAAGTAAGGATACGGTCAGCAGTAAAAACACAAGCCAGATCTGGGCTTATCATTGCAAGAGTACCTTACTGTACCAAACCGAACCGTACCACTTAGTGGAAACGAGGCTACAGAGGTGTAGTAAAATACTGATATTTTGATATTATGTTCTGCTACATTGTTTTGATTCTCAAAAACACTTTGATTTTTTACTAATTGTTTACATGCAGACATTGGTGACAGTGGTTTACTAATTAATTTATTTTCAAACCTCCGACCACAAAAAGTATCGCTATGATACTTGGTCTGCCTTAAAAGAAAATATGCTTTTTTCACTCGGATTTGATGGATATTGTGGTGTGTTCTTTATACTGTGACAGTACCCTAGATTTTTTAAAAATTGCAGTAAATCATAACCTTTGTATCTTGTTAAGTATGGTATCACCAGAGTCTTGTTGATACACAGTCCTATGCTCTCACAGTGTTACTGCTGCCTGCAGTTTTCAGCAAAAACAAAAGCTTTATTAGCATAACTAAGGCAATAACACATTACGACTGAGTTTAGCGTTTTGTGTCAAGTAAACATAAACAGTTGTAATTGCGGGTTTAGGTAAGACTTGAAAAAAGAAAATTTCAATAGCATCATCGGCAAAATTTCATGCTGTTCAAACACTACTTGCAAACTGTAAGAATTTTCAAAAAATGACAGTTTAAAGGTCAGAATTCTGAATTATAATTCCGCAAATCATAGTATTTACATTAAGTGTAATAATACGGATCCTGAGTCCTTGCAGGTGAGCTTTAGTTAGGATCAGAGGTAGTGGTGTTGACATGCCTGAGAAAACGGCACCACTGGAACAAACAAAAGTTTACAATAATCTCTTAGTACGTAGGCTAATTCTTCTCATAAATTATCTATGGTGAATTAAATGTAATGCCAAGGGAGAATGGAATCATCACGTCTTTAAACACAGTGGAAAAACTGATTATCACACCTTCTCTTGTAACAAGTTTTGTGCCTGTCTAAGTCAGTACTGAGCTCTTTAGTCACAGTTTGATCCAGAGCTGTCACTGACACCGGCCAACCTAGCAGAACCACAAAGGATGGGTGTGAAGAGCCCCACACTGGAGTCCTAGGGTTGGAGGGTGGTCTAGTGGAAGTGTGGAGTTTACAATCAGAAGCAGCAGAGTGACATGGAGGGGGAGAGGGGGGTCATGCAGTTTCTGCTAATTTTACTCCTCCAAACTACAGGCTACAGGACAGGGGAGAGGGGTCAAAAAGAATGATTAGAAAATGGATTCAACTTTCACCTTTTCCTTTATCGCATCAACCTGGAAAGGAAATTCAGAGAGGCAACTTAAGGAGGAAAAAAAAACAAATGGAAGTGTCCAAAAATAGAAACTGACAGAGAGAAGAGAGCAAACAGACGGCTTGGCACAAACACAAAAATCCCGAGGACTGATGCGGGTAATAATGCCACTTTTGATACAAATGCAGACTTGAGATTACTTTGATACTGTCAACGGTAACCCTGTTGTTTACAGCAATCACACATGGTTATAACTCTGTTTATCTACGCCAAATCCTTTAGTAAGTTTTAACACCTCAACAAGATCAGTGTTAAATGCAAAGAGCTGAGAAAATTATTGTCACTATCTTTCTTCTATAATTGTTTTTAGTAAAAAAAAAATAGTGGGGTTTGCCAGAACTAGCACCAAAAAGTATTCAGGCACAAGGAAGAATTTGGTTGACTAACAGCAAAACTGACAAATCAAAATTAATCTGATGTGGTGAAATCCACCAACTTGGCATTTCAAGTTTGGCAAAGAAATGCAGTAAATTTCTTTAAATGCTGCATTTGTTCAACTGTCTATCATGAAAGCAATTGGTGGTTCATAGTTTTTGCCGTGTAACAGAGATAAATGGCATGACGAGCGACAAAGCAGTTGTGAATCTCCTCTGGAAAACATTTGTATGGAAAAGTAGCTTGAATGGATGGAAACCCAAATGAAAAGGAAAACACCAGTGATGACACATGACTGACAGAAGCATAGGAAGACGAGCACGAACAGGGGAAAGAATAGGCAGTACTGGGGGCTTTTATCTTTGATACTGTCTGGTTGGAAACTGTGACACTGCTTGTAGCTGAATAGTATTTGCAAACACTTTTTTGCAGCCACTCTTTTTAGGAGTCAGATGGATAGAAATGCCAGATGCTTATCAGGGGGAAAAGTATTTAAAGATTAAACTGAATATTTAGTTTCTTTCTATGGTACACTACATGAGACATGTGGCCCTCTACAGATATGTGCAGGTTTACAAATACTATTTCACAAGTATTAACACTTAACAGCATCAGACAAAAAACACAGTGAATATGTAAGGTAATCTTGCCTTGCTAGCCTCTAATGACCATCTTTCACTATAGTTATCCTAGTTTTCGAAAATGTATCGCTATGACAACTCAATATGCTTTTTTCTCTTGAGAAACCTTCTCATACAGTCATCTACTTTGGTCTGATACATCACACAGTGGCTTCCTTTGGCCAACCCACCTTAGAGAGGTACTCTCTCATGACCTGGATGAAGTATGGCATGGAGAAGTCCATGATGTTGTGTCGCCAGGCGGTCTCCAGCACCACGTCGGGCCGCAGCAGGTCGTAGCAGGTGAATAGGCAGGCCGCAAAACACTCCTTCTTATCTTCCTTCAAGAACCAAGCCAGGAGTTCCTCTGCCAACTCGATGTCTTTTGACTCGGATGCGTACTGCATGGCATCCTGCAAAGATGAAAGCGCAATTAGAGGTTGATCCACTGATTTAGAGAGAAGGAACCACATCTGCCTTTTTCCATTAGTTCCACACTGAGCTGGTTTCAGCTGTATTGTACCTACCTTGTAGAGCTTGTCCTTCTTGCAGAGCTCGACACTCTGTTTCCAGCGGTTGTTGCCCTTGAAAAGGTAGGCAGCGATCCTCCTAAACTCAATCAACTCATGCTTCTCCAGGCCCTGGGCCAGTGAGATGTTGTCAAAGTTGTCATAAGCGTCGATGGAAGTGCGCAGTGCCTGGATAAGAGAAAGGAATTTACTAGATTTTAGCTGGCAGAATATGTGTAAACTTAACTGCGACTGCAAAGGAAAGGAAAAAATGTCTTTCCTTAAAACTGAAGTTGGTAACTTTTGCTAATGAGCTAACAAGCTAATGTTAGCTGTGGCATGAAACTTGTTGGGAGGAAACTACACTGCAGTTGTTTGGCCCGGCTAGCGTTTTAATTTGTTTGTTGTCGCTCTCTCTTTTTAGTCCAGTTTGATCAGGTCAATCTCAGCTTGAGTTTGAGGCGACTAATGGTGTCACTTGCAGACGCTCTGCTGTTGGCAGAGGCAAGTCAGAGTGTAAGGGACGAACAGCTAAACAGCTCTTACCATGGTCACCTAGATCGACCAGTTAGGACAGAGAGTGCAGAGAGCATCACTGATTGAGCAAATACAACGGGAGCTACAGGATTTTTATCAATCCCGAAAACAGAGGCATTATGGGAAAACACAGAGATGTCATGATACTCTCAGACCACGTCATTTACTACTAGCTGTCTATAGGTATTACGACATTTTTTTTCCAAAAAGAACACAAAAAGTTAATGATGTTTACCTCAAAGTTACCAACTGAAGCTTTGACTCACATACACACATCTAAAAAATAGATATAAACTATCTGTTATATAACAAATTGCAATATAAAAATATAATACCGCATAGTCTTCCTCAATAATGAAGAGGTTGTTGAGTGCTTCATTAACTGACTTGTTGTTGTGATTCTGGACAGACCTTAGGTAAGGTTTAACCAGAGGCAGCTGTTTCACCTAAACAAAGAACAAAATAAATTAAAAAAAAAATCATCAATTTCCATTTTCACATAATCTCCATTACACACCAGTCCATGGGGGAACTGTCACTTGTAATGTTACACAAGTGATCCACTATAATGTTGATATTTCATCATTTCAATTTTAAAGGTGTTCTGTAATTTCAGACAACAAACACTTTGAAAATTCTTTACAGATATCAATGACAGCACAGGACCTTGCTGAAGAAGTTGACAGCACGTGTGTGGTCAAGTATTGGAGAGAGGACGATGAGCAGGTCGTTCAGTAACAACGGTTTGAACTCCAAATAAAACTGAACAGCCTTGTAGTACAGCTCCACATTGGCCACCTGCCACAAAAACCACACTCATACTCAATTCAACATGTACAAATAATTTATGCCACAATAATCAGTCTGTGATGAGCTTTGGAATGACAACTAGCATCACTACTCAAGTACAGTTGTTTTTGTTAGATGTTTTTTTTTTTCCCACCTTGGTGACAATGTCTTTGAACTGGCCCTCCTTCCAGGCGTCAGCTGGATGATTCATCATGGTGATGATGGCGTTGTCGTATTCCTCGTACTTGTCATAGAGGAAAACAAGCTCTGCCCAGAGGTGGGCCTGCTCTGCTGCCCTGAGAACCTTAGACACACAGACACAGACACAGACACACAGACACAGACACACACACACACACTTCAGGTTATGAACTCATTCTTACATCGGTAAACAATTTTTTTTTTAAAGCCTACGAATATAAATGTTCTTACAAAAGGAACTCATGCAAATAATAGTTTTTTTTTTATTTTTTTCATTTTTTTAAATATTTTTTGGGGGACTTTTTGTGCCTTTATTAGGACAGGACAGCTGAAGAGTGGACAGGAAACAGGGGAGAGAGAGGGGGAATGACATGCAGCAAAGGGCCACAGGTGGAATCGAATCCGGGTCCGCTGCGGCGAGGACATAGCCTCTGTATATGGGGCGCCTGCTCTACTGACTGAGCCACCGGGCGCCCCTGCAAATAATAAATTGAAGGATGTGACAACCGAATGTAGTCAGCTGACAATAGTTCGTGCTTTGTTTGGAGATGTTGCTGTTGTTCCCTTCGCCTACCTTTGGAATGTTGACACGGGACCAGAAGAGCTCAAGGTGCTCCCTCATCTTCTGGGGTTTGAATTTGGAGTAAAGGATGGCCAGCTCAGTGAACATACCCATGTGGGCACGCTCCAGCCCGAGGGCGGCCTCCAGCATGGTGATCAGCTCCTCAAAGTAACCACGGTCCTGTGGGGCACAGACAGACATAGGACACTCGCCACAAGCATTCAAGAAAGTAATATAAAAGAATACATTTGGTATGTCAGTGCAAGACAATGATTCCAGATGGAGCATGTACCAGTAGTCGGTCAGCACAGATAGTAAAGTGTACTAGGTGAGATTTAAACTGGTCCCAGTTACCTGGTAGTAGTTGATGAGTTCCTCCAGTTCATCAGCGTGGACAACAATATGTAAACCACACATCTGGGCAAGGCGGAACTCTTTCCCATCTACACATGCGAAACACACCTGGGAGAGAAGAGGATAAAATCAAACAGGGTGTTTAAAAGGGATGAGTACAATTACTCTTTGTTAACATCATCATTCAAGTATATTTTACTACTCAAGCAGCTGCGCGGGCGTTGTTTTAGGCTATAATAGTTCAACCCTGTTGCTGTTACATGCACCATGCCAGCTGTGACCAGGAAAAGTGATGTCTGAAAATACTTTGACATCAAAGATGACGATAACGTGAAATGCAAGATATGTGCCGTTAAATTTGCATTTTACAGAAATACTGGTTTGATGTTTAACCACATCGAACTTCAGCACAAGAAGAACCAGCGCAGGCAGACAACAGGCAGTCTCGCATCACATCATTTGCTGCCCTGTTTGCACACGTCGTTTTGATCATCCTAGAGTGGAGAAGATTAGCCCGGTAATGAGGACAATGGTGACTAAAGATTTGCTCCTGTTAAGTTTTGTAGAAACAGAAGGCTTCCGTGAGCTGATGGTGTTTGTCAAACCGGAGTAACGTAACAAGCCAACATCACAGCAACAAACAGCTACGAGAGTGGAAAAGATGAATTAAAGTGCAGTGGAACTGAGGGCTGATTTGCATCGTGTCAACAAGGTGGCTATTACTATTGTTTCAATTGTTGGCTATTTGTTCACATACATGCCAAACTATGACACAGGTATGTTCTCTTACAACCTTCTATTTACTAAGCGCTGGTTCCTTAATTTGTGAGTGATCGATTACTTGTTCATTAGGGAATGAGAGTACTCAAACACTAAAAATACTGACAATGCTCATCCCTAGTGTTCAATATCAGCAAGTGGACAATACACAACTGTCTTTTTTGTCCCTCTACTGACACTGTCGGAAGGGCTAACTGGCAGAAACTGGGAAGAGTCAACTTTACTCATCTTTTCTGAGAAAAAATGTTTTTCAAAAAAAAAAGTTTATCGCCGCCCCTCACCTCCTTCCAGGTGCGGGTGCTGTTGGCCTTGCGAGCACCATCCACAGCTGCCTGATACTCTCCCAGATGCACCAGAGTGGAGGCCAGACGGCCGAAGTTGGACACGTTGTTGTAAAGCAGTTTAGCTGCCTCATACATCTTGTCATCATAGCAACGGTCACCCACCTAGGACAAAAAAAAAAATTATTAAAGTAACAAATTTTTAAAAGGTTAAAGACACCTAAGCAGAAAGAACTGTGTAAGAGTGTGAGCTCCACGTCTGTGTGTTTTGTTATGCCGTACTTGCTGAATGTGAGCGTTGTTAGGACCGTTAATAAACTCTTCCAGCTCAGCCAGGCGGTTGGTCTTGGCCAGAGCAAAGATCAACTCTGTTTCAACGTATGACTCACGGGCCTTCTTACGGGCCATCTGCAGAAACTTCACCAGGTCCTCCCAGTTTCCTGCACATGACAATAAACTCTGATCAGTTTTATAAGCACATACATGCACTGAATATTTACCAAAACACAAATAATGTACCTTCTTCAATTAAATACAAGACATTATTTAGATACACAGCAAAGTACAATGAATTTAGAATTTATCCATAATTTCTCAGATCTAAGCATCAAATGAGCTACGAAACTTACCACTTTGTGCTGCAGCTTGTCCCACCTCCATGTAAGCAGAGGGGTCATCAGCCTTGATGTAAGAGTCAATGGCTTCTTTGACCAAGCCCTTCTGGAGCTGAGCCTTTGCTAGCTGACTCCACACTGGTGGCTCATTGCAGCGCTCAGCAAACTCATAAGCTCTGTCCAAGTTACCGATGTGCTCAATGAGAACCTGCACAAAATGAGACGACAGATCAGATCATGTTGCACCAAACTTAATCACGCACTTCTGGTTTGAGTTGAGTTGAGTTGAGCAGTAACCCACTGACCTGCACAGCAGAGGTGTTGACATCAAATTTTCTAAAAATAGCGAAGGCTTCCTCAAACAGTTCATTGCTGATGGCGATGTTTGCAATGTCTGGGGCGTCGTAGTTGTCCAGACGGTTGATGTACTCCATAACACGTGTCCGATCAGCTTTGATGGCTGTCAGGATAAGGAGATTCTGAAGGTTTCTGAAATAAACAACAAGGGACAGTCTCAGCAAGGGTCATATTTTCCATGTGGCTAAAAAAGCCAAATATATTTTCAATACTGCTATGCGCTACAGATTTCTTGAATATTTTGGACATTGTGAAAAGCCAAAAACATTTTGGATATACAGGTAATGTCAAGCCTCCTTCACCTGTGCTCGCTAAAGACAGAGTTATCCAGGACAATCTTCTCCAGAAGCTCGATGAGCTCATTGGGAAGGTCGGCGGTCATGAAGGCCTTGACTGTGACAGACACCTCCTCTGGATCCTGAGTCTCAGACAAGGCGGTCTGGACAACCTGCAGCAGTGAGGGACAACAGACTTGATGACCAACAGAAAATGTTTTAGGTGAATATAACAAAACATATCCTAGTTTAAAATCTACCAAGCCTATCACAAAACAGGTAACACAGATTATCTTTTGCATTAAAATTTGAATAAACTTGTTAATGTGGCATAATTTGGTGAGACCTGGTCGATGAGTGGTCTTCTGTAGTTGTTGGTCTCCAGTAACACACTCGCCCATAGCTCAGGGTTCTTGCGACGTACAAGGTAGCGGGACAAACTCTTGAACAGTGAGTTCTCATTGCACACCTAAAGCATTATATAGAAAAACCTTTAGCATGAGAGGAAGCAGCAGTTCAAAAATGTCAGGTAATTAATGTATGCACATCAGAACAACTAAAAAACATGAATAAAATAAAAGTGACAGGACACATATTATCTGTTTTTACTGTAGACTCACATGAATCAGTTCCTGATCACACTGTCCTCTTTCATAAGCCACACAGGCCAGGTGGGGATCTCTTTTCTCGCAGTACTTGCCAACCACACGGCTGTCGTAGTAGGGGTTCTCCCTCAGGAAACGCTCGGGATTGTTGTTGCTGTCGATGTAGATCTTTGCCAGAGCATTGTGGGTAGCAGGTTCCTCACAGCCTTCATGAATACGGGCCTCAAGCCAGGGAAGCAGCAGCTTCAGTCTGGAGGAAGAAACACGTATGGATTTCAAGGTCAAGATTTGAGGAGAAAAGTAGCTGCTGACTCATGACTCTATAAGAGAAGGTAACAAAGAGCTGACTCAGCAATTCCACTACACAATGTTCCATTCAAATGACTCCATCTTACCGATTTCTTTTCTCCACTTCAGCCACCAGTTCGTCTGTTGAGAACTGCCCTCTGACCACCATGATCAAGTTCTTAATCACATCCTCTGCACAATCCACATCCAGTAATCCTCCAATTACTACTGGCAGACGACTTGGGTTCACCTGAAATGAATGAGGAAGTTACTACTTATTAAGAATAACTGCACAACAGTGTGTTTTAAGTGAGTGAGGCAGTCAAATATTTACGTGGAAGTATAAAATGTACCTTCTGCACGTAGATCTCAATGTATTTTTGCAGGCTGTTGCGGTACAAGTACAAGACCAGATCATGGACGAAATCAAAGCGGTCACATACAATGATCAGAGGCAGCTGGTCAGTCAACTTGGCTTCCTGCAGAGAAAAATTGAAATTGAAATTTGCATTGGATGATAAATATCTACTTTGTGGATGTTTATCTGGCAGAAAGTCTATTTTGTAGTAAAAAGTTTTTATCTGACCTTGAGGAAGTTCTTCACACGTTCAGGGTCGTAGCAGTTACTCTCCCGGCAGATTCTCTCCACCTCTTTAATCTGGCCTGTCTTGCAGGCGGCCTGGATATACTTGAAGTGGACCTCTGGGTCCTGACTAAAGTTCACAATTGAACCCAAGAAGTAGAACAAACCTTAAAGACAAAAAAAAGACCTAATCAAAAAGAGAACCTATAACAACAGTTTTAAGCTTGATGTTTTTCACAAAACATTGCTCCTAACTTACCCTCAAAGCTCTTGAATGACTCAAAAAGTTCAGTAAGAGACTGAGTACTGAGCTGCTCGTGGTACTTGGAGGCGACCTGGACACAGATCTGCAGGTTCTGGCGGATATTCGCAGACAGCATGGCTCTCAGGCACTCTAGAGAGTCCTCCACTGACAAGGAGCCAAAGAAATTCACCAGCCACTGCAGAGACAAACAGGAAACGATGAGAAACACAGAACATCAAAACCAAAATCATACATAAAAATAAATAAATAAATAAAAATTAAGAAATTTTAAAAAATCTTAATACATGAATACAGGCTTTTTTCATGAGAATGTGCACGACAGTCACATTTTGTTCGTTTTAGTGTGAGTGTTTTCCTGTGTCCCCTGGTCTGGATTGTACCTCTGGGTTTAGAAGGTGTGTGTGCACCACTGCACGCTTTATGTCATACAGGTCAGTATAATGTTCCAGCGCCCTCTGCAGGAGACCAGCCTTCTCACACAGCTGTGCCACATGCGCACGATCATAGTGGGTGAACATCTGATTGCCCAGGATGGCATCTGCAACCTGCAAGACATGACACATGGACAAAGACATTTCAACACGTTTCGGCTTTGCAACAGGGCCAATGAGGAAACATTTGGTTAAAGGAAACACGCTTCAAAGAAAGCTGCAAAATGCTTTTAAAAAAAGAAAGAAACCTTGTGGGTTAATTTAAGAAAGCATTATAATCTGGAAAAATGCTGAATTTAAAACCTTAAAGCTTTAAAAACTTACAATTATCAATCTGTATTTGAATAACATAATTGTGTTCCTTCTGGCATTTCTACATTACTATTATTACGCACCTGTGGTGCATGGACCAAATTCATTTCCAGCAGGCGTGTCTGCAGTGGTCCTTCCATGGGTCTGTTGTTCTTCAGGGCATCGAGTAGGAAGGAAGTGCACTGCTGGATCAGGTTGTACTCCATGAAAACATCAACAATCTGGAAACACAAAAGAAAGAAATAATCACAGATGTCAAAGTCTTCTCAAGAGAAGAAGGTTTGGTTGTCTTTTTATACGAATAACCTTCAATTTCTAGTTTAATTTTTTTTTTTTTTAACCTGTGTAATGTCCGCAAGTGGCTCTTCATCCTGAACCAGCATTTGGGAGAACTGAAGCCCCTGCTCTGGACTGATCCGCATGACATTCCTTAGCAAGAAGATCCAGTCTGGAGTGTAGCCCACCTACAGGGACAAGAGATCTTTAAGCATAACATCCATACAATGGAACCAACAACAAAACACATAACGTAAAGAGTGGAACACAGATTACAGCATCACATACCTTCTTGGCATAGAGGACAATCTTTTGGAACTGTCCGGTCTCTGCAAAGCACTGAATGACCTTGTTGGGGACGTTGGCTCTGAGGTAGACACTGAGGGCAAGAGTTGGATCTACAGACTTCACGAGGTCTCCAAGCTCCTCAGAGCACTCCAGCTGCCGAAACACACACACGGCACATTTAAAACCAGTCTAAGGTTTAGAAGAGGTACAAGCTGACTAAACTGGCATTGAGGTGTAATTCTCAAGTCTGAGCACTGAGGCTGTGTTTGAAAGAACAGGATGTTACTGGCTGAAAGCAATCAGATCAGGTAAAAAATACACTAGTGGCTTTCAAATTAAATCAAATCTAACTTCTTCACAAAAACGCTCTTGTCTAAAACTTACAAGTCTATTCTTCCAAAACACATATAACTTAAACCAGCAGTGCAGTGGTATTTGTCAAAGTGGAAGAGCCAACTCACTGAATTTGGTGACTATTTTCAAAAAAACAAAACTGTTTCTGAATGGATGTTTTCATGAAATGACTGGAAAAAAATAATTCCTCTTATGATAAAATAAAGACTGTCCACTATTAAACCATCTGCTGAACATATACCTTGTCCTCTTTCAGCCATTTTTCTAGCAGTTGCTTGCGGCCCTGCTGGAGAACAGGCCTGCACAGCTCCAAAGACTCAAACTTATTGAGTTGGCCTTGATCCAGCAAGATGCCAAAGTATTGGAGCAAGGGAGACGTCTGGCCTGGTTGGGCTGGAACACTCTGGAACCGGCGGATGGTGTCTGGGGTCCGCAGGATACCCTGGATAGGAAAGATGGATGGATAGACAAAGTAATTAAGTGACAGTGGGTAGATTTGAGATGAGAAAAGTAATCTATGAGAACTGCAAAAAATGAAATTGAATGATGGCATACATTCTGATTTAAATTGTCTTTGATACAAAAAAGACAATCGGTCTAATCTCTTTTTAACTGTTTTAAGTGCGTGAAACAAAACTTGTTTTAAATATACCTCTAAGTGTTTATTATCACACTAAGCTAAATAAATCTGCTTAGTCTTAACAGTCTGAGCTTGTATTAGTTCAAGTGTGAGTAATGTCACACTGTTTGAACCTGCTTTGAGTGCATGGCGGTGAACTGGCAGTACCTTTGGTGCGTTGGCCGCCACCTTGGCAGCTTCTGAGTAATTCCCTGCTGCAAAGAGGGTGTTGAATTTGCGGGCAAACAGCTCCTCAGCGCCAGCTAGGTTGTTGCGGACAGCCATGCGGAGAGCCAGGTCTGGGTTCTGGAGAACATTGGTGATGTAGGGAATGATGTTTTCCTCTTCCACACACACTGACAACACCTGGAAAAGCAAATTTGCATGCTTTATTACCTGTACAAAACAGAAAATGCCTAATGGATGAGATATAGTACTAAGGAGGATGCAGTGCAGAGTTCATGTTATATTTAATTTCTCAGTCCATAAAAAAACCACAGCAAAGACACATATACAGTAATTCTTCACCCAAAACACTTGATGTAATTCCTTGTGTGTTTGGCACCACACATGCTACTCTATACAATTTAACACAGTGGGACAGTGGGAGATTTCTGCCTTCAGGAACAAGGCATATTTATTGATAGTGAAATGATGGTTTGTTCTTAGTTTAAATCTCCTTATGCAAAAATAAATGTAAGAAAACAAGCCATACAATGTGTTCCTGTCATATTCCTAAATCACACAGAAGGATAGTAGCCCATTGTCCTGCGCAGCATTACATTTTATACGTTAGACCTGCAGGCGAGTACCAAGAGCAATAACAGGATTAGATTGTGTAGTCTCCCTGGCCAAGATTAGCCCTCCTGCTGTGACTGTCACATGCTGTCCAACACAGAAGATGCTGCTACAGCCTGTTATTTTCGGAGATTTCCTCTGTCAAGGTCACACCACAATACCCACGGCTATACACTGCGAAAGAGCTGACATACCAAAAGGAAAGTGAATCACCACAAAACATCAGTGACAACAGTCTAGAGTATGCATACTGTCCCCCAAAATGGAGTATGCAGTGTTCAAATAAAAGCAAAATCTGCAGTGTGCCAAAAATACCCAAATGTTGTACTGAGTCAAAAGAAATTTTGTTTGCATTGGACCAGTTTTGCTTAGTGTAATGCAAAGCACTGAACAGTCACAACAACTGGCCAGGCCGATGTAAAGTTTGTGTACACGATGTGCATATTTCACAACTACATTTCTGAATATGAGCAGCATCCTGATATTTGATGGCAAATCGAAAATGTGCTTTCATGTTTTCATTTGACCAGCTCCATGAACACCCGGGGGTTGGAGGGGACAAGTAGTGTTTTCTCTAAGGCAAACATTCAAAAGCAGTATACAGTATGCAGTACATACTGCGGTCATTGGTAAAGTGACTGATTTTCAAACGGGCAGAGATTAAGAAATGAGCATTACAGATTTATCTTTCTGTGTGTAAACTATGTTTGGGTTTTTTTTAACATATTTGTATTATAAGAAGTTTATTTTGCTTATCATTGGCTACATTTATCCTTCATTTAAAATTCGATCTAAATTTAAAACAAATGAAAAAGTGAGTCACAATGCAGTGGGCTATATCCTCTGATTCACTGTATGGATCCTACAAACATTTGTCAGTGAGACACCTGATGTCATTTCAACAGTCAATTCAAAAAAGAAACAATCTGCAGGAAGTCATTACCTGAGATCTCTTTACATTTACAAGGTTTCATTTTCCAGCATCTCTCGAAATTTGAGAGCCCTACTTGGCAACAAAAATTATACAGGTTGTAGCCAGTTATTTAATGCATGTACCACCCAACATGCAGGCAAAGGTGGAGTATGATCTAGTACAATCTTAACTTAAACATGCATCCATATTATGTGTGCTGTTGTGACTTGAAGAATATTTGTCGACTCGCCATGGAAGGGCCAAGTGTGTTGATTTAAATACCTGTCCTTTCCTGTTCACCCCAATGATCCCAGCAGTTGGCTCATGGGGTGCAGTGACAAAAATGGTCTCTCCGCTGATCCTGTTCATGTAGATACAAGTTCCAGTCTCCAGGTCATACAAGTGGATGTAGCCGTATTTGGTGATGAGAAAGACCACATCCTGCTTGGAACTGATCTAGAAGTACAGAAAGAGAAATCTGGTTTAAAAGTGTAAAATAATGAACAAAAAGAGTATCTCAAAGCTAAAATATAGCTGCAAGCAGCAATGGGGTCAAGCAGTCAAACAGCTTTATAAATATGATGATCCCTGACCATTCTGTAAAGTTTTGCAAAAACTGATCAGCCAGATACAGTTGCTGCCATTGACTTCTACTGCAGAATAAGAGAACTGACTGCTGTGTATGGCAATAAATGACCAACGGAAGATCCTCATTTTCTATTTCACCACTACATGGCACCAAAAACTGCACACTGCTTCTTCAAGCATTTTTCATAAAAGTGTAATTAGCAGAAAATGTAATGGGTGGTGCTTATTGGTCCTTATGGGAAACTTGTTTGGAATGAGGAGATGTAAATATGTACAGAGTTTTATGACTCCGGGTCAAATGGGGCATAAGGTATGTCTGTTCAAATCTGCATTTTCAGTAGTTTGCTATAGCACCCCCGTTTGACTGATCAATGCAAGATTCGCACCATGGCCTCTTGGCATGACCTTCTACCATTTTGTCAAATTTCCTAAAAAATGGCCAGCTTTCTTTGAAAAGCCACGCCCTATTGGCCGCCATAGATTTCAATAGCAGAATAAAAAAATTAATTAAGAAGAAAAGACAGAGACACAACAGGGTCTTCACTGCTTGATCCCTAATAAGAATGGCCAACACTCGGTGTGATGTCACACCACGAGAGACAATTCAATATGGCTTTTTCAAATGGTGCAATGTCAACACATAAACATATTGTACCAGCTTCATGATATCCACCTGAAGTCTTGAAAATTCTAATTTTTGATTAAAAAATAAAAAAATAAATCTTAGGGGCAGCAAAAACAAATGACAAGTGTACAGTAATGTTTTCCACTTGATCAGAGGGTAGTCTAGTTTACAGAACAATGACAAACAAGTGACAAAAACAAGTTCTACATGTCTCTTGGTAAGTAGTTTTTGTACCTGCATGGCCACAGGGAAGTCATTCTGGGCTTCAGGAGGAAAGAAAACATCCACAGCTTTCTTTGGAAACGGCTGGTTCCCTGTTGGCGGAGTCCCGACTTCAATGATATGCAGCTAGAAGACCACAGACACAAAAGGAGACAAAGACAGTTTAATGGGTCTATGGAAAAAAACTTCAATGCAGCATATCTGACTTTGATTCAGCACGCTGCCAAACACTTGTTATTGATTTTCACTTTTTAAATGACTCATCCCTGATCTCTTAATTTTTTTCAGCCATCAACTTGAGACTTTCCAGTGCTAATAAATCTTACTTTTCCTCCTGCCTGTCCTCGCACAGCAAAGCAGAACAGAGTTGACTCTTCAGTGTTGCCCTCCATCTTGAATTGTGCAAAGCCAGCGGCGTGCCCCTCAATTGGCTGAGACACCTTCCTGTCCACTGAGTACAGTTGCATGGCTCCAACAACACGGTTTTGCTGAGAGGAGAGAAAGCCCACAAGGTAGTCGTAAGTGCAAAGTCGTCTTATGTTTATAGTCACATTAAAGCGAGGGTAGGCAACATTTGGGAAACAAGCTAGCTGTAGCATGAGACTTCTTGGGAAGCAACTCCGCTGCACCCTCCCCTCCTTATTTTTGCTTTTTGCTTTGCACCCAAGATTCATGACGCGGTGATAAACTTCCAGGAAAAGCTGCAGCAGAGTAAACTGGTCCGTCACAGCTTGACTCAAGCTGACTGACGATGTTGCCTGCAGACACTGTTGTCGGCAGAAGCCAGTTTTAGAGCGTACGGCACATTACTTGTTTCGAGAACCGAACAGCTCGTACCAATGTCACCTGTTGCTTAGGCGCGCAATATAAAGCAGCCAATGAGAACACATACTCTCTGAAATTACACTGATTGGCGGAAAAATACCCTGTGACGGTCTGAGTACAGAGCATACAGAGCCACAGAGGGTTGAAGTGTTGTTATCTTTCAGACCAACTGAATTACAATATACTGAAAGGTTAATATGAAATTATCAGCGCAGTGACACCAAAAATAAAAGGCTAACCCCAACCCCGGGGTTTTTTTTGTTTTTTTGCTTCCAGCATCACAGAACAGCACTGAAATCGATGAAACCTACTGTTTTACTGCATAAACTAAAAAATATTTGCAATATTTTTGTGCAAATACTCCTTAATATCTCAGACATATTGACGCACTTTTGTGTTACATTTTATGTGAAACTATGTATGAGTAAATAATCAAAAAAATAGTTCTGCTCTAGATAACTAGGCATATGAAACTGCTGAATAGCTTCTCCAGAGTAAAAACTGTCTCCTGAAGCTTTAAGACAAATAAAAGTATTGAGCAAATGTGTTAAAATCGAAACAATTAAGATTAATCAGGATGAAGCAGCTCTTCAGCCACCGTTACACACCTGTGCTGAAATACCAATGAGGAGCAACCACTTCTGTTTGGCGTCAGTGCGGTAGTTGATGATCTGGCAGCCTGCCAGGCTTGAGTGACGGTCGAAGACTTTGATTGGCTGAGAGTCGCCCTCCATGCTCCAATGGTAGACTGCATTGTCTGTGACCAGGGCAACAGTGTTGAGGGAGATCCACTTCCAGAAGGTCACGTCATCTGTCATCGTGTGAGCCTTCATTTTGCTCTTCATCTCAATGTTGAAGATCTGCAGGGTCTTTGCCGCTGTAAAAAATTAAGAGCTAGAAGGTTAACACAGTGACACAGATGGATCCTGTGTACCCATAATAATATTAGTTAAAAAAAAAAAATCTAAATCAATCTAGTGCTACAAGCTACCACACAGAACCCACAGCAGATTTTGGGAGTTGACATTCCATTTGGGCATACCAAACTCCAAATGCTGGAGAAATGTTGGTCGTCAGGGTTTGGTTTAAGTTTTATTAAGGGACCAAACAAAAAAACGAGTACCAGTGTCAAAGCAAGAGGCAAGACCAACAACAGGACTACCACTCAGGTGAAGGATCTGCATTCAGTTAGGTCTGATCGGAAAACTGTAGATGAGTAGCCCATTTAGTTGAGGATGAGTAAACAAACTTCTTGTGATATTTTAAACTGAAAAACTCAAAAAGACTAGACTGCGTTCAGACTGACAATAGCATTGTATCAAAAGATGCAGCCGCCTCATTTATATCAATGACGCCACTGTGCAGTTCAGATTCCAAATAGATTGGTGTAAATGGGGTGTCGCCACTGTTGACCAAACGGTCATCACAATGACTATTGAAATGATTGCCACTGTGGTTATTTTTTAAATTTATAAAATCCTCTTTTGCTGGGCATAAATGCTGTGCAGTGTTTTGGTGTCTGATTAGCCTTCGGACTTGTAGATCAATTAGATTACTTAAACTGGACTTTCTGGATCCAGTTTAAATGTCTCAATTGGACTTATAAAGAGACAACTGTGCAAATGAAGCAGCTTGCGTGTTTTAAACACATTGCCATTTTAGGTCTGGACAGTTGCTTAGAGATATCACTACTACTTCTTCCACTATGACTTCTATGGTTCAAAACTGAATCAAAGTGAAAAACACTACTGATCTTTCAGACAAACCAGATCAATTAGGAAACAATGTCTGCAGGAAAACATGGTGCCCAGTGCATTTAAGATGAGTCTTTATGGCCTGTGCCCAACTCTCCACTCCACCACCATCCCGCCTCCACCTACTAGAAATATTAAACTCCAGGCATGTCACTACAGCTCCTTGGGGATTCTTATCAAAATTTAATCCTAAAATGAGGGATGTAGGAATTTGGGTTGGGTCTGAATGCAGATTAGCAAAAGAAGACCACAAAGCGCACACACACACGTGATGATGGGAAAGATGCTGAACGGATGCACTCACACCCATTCTGTTTTTTGTTTTGTTTTCCTTCTTTCATCCAAGTCCGCATCAACAAAACTTATTTCTATAATTAACTGATCATAAAGCAAGGAGTTACAATACTTCACAATCAAACTGTGAGGTATTATAGAACTTCTGAATAAATGCTTTATGCTTTGGTGATATTTTGTTTTAGCTCTTTGGACAATATACAGACAGCATTAAAAAAAAAAATCACTAAGAAGTGAAAATCAGTTGTTAGTCTTGAGCACAAATACAGTAAACTGGTATGAAAAAGGTTAAAAAGTACTGCAATAATGCAGTTTTTTCCCTTAAATTAACTTCTGTGTTTGGCTGAACATACATTTCAAATAATTTTAGACTATTTCACGATTAAAGAATAATGCTCAGTAACTGTAACAATTTTTCAATAATTACGGAAGACCTGCAAGCAACATCAGTATTTGCCAGATAAGAATGAAGCTTGCATGGTTCAAACACAGGTAACTACAAGCAATAAAAAGAAAGCATCACGTCTTTGATTTCTACATAGTCCTGTAGAATAACTGACCCTGAGTATTATTACAAAATATAATGTTTACATTCCATGCTATAATACCCTCTATACCCAGCAGCTCAGCTTTTTACTTTTTATACAAATACTCTTATATTCAGTAAACTGCGGTAAAATATTTGTTTATTTATTTGGATCCCCATTAGCTGCGGAAAAACCACAGCTATTCTTCCTGGGGTACGCAAAATACCCAGAGGATATGTAGGTACTGGCTGGGCTTTAGTAGCTTTGAGAGCAGTGCATGTGTGT
>JAPZDX010000023.1:8658046-8670790 GCA_029783625.1 Naso annulatus | reverse complement strand
GTTTTGCAAAATTCTCAGTTTTCTATCAGTTACCGTGTGATTTAGCCAGATATGTGTCCCACACCCCTGATGCAGTAAAATCAGAAAGGACGCTGGTAACTCAATATTGATGCATCCTGAAAACGCCCCCTATTTTTTCCCTTCTAATTAAACTTTATAAACAACTAATCTGTGTAGAGATAATAAAACAAACAAAAAAAAAGAAACTTTGGTGTGAATTAGAATCCACCAGTCAATGCCTTTTGGCTAATAATCTAAATCAGTGCGACACGCTACTTTTGCATTAAAAGACCAAACCTCACTGCAGACTTAACTTCAACAATCAATGCATCAAACTTGATATTGGTAAATAAACACAAGGATCCACTGTCAATATCGATAAAAGAAACAAACACATATTTTACTGGGAACTAGTTCAAATTACCTCCTATGAGTCCCAAAGACACACTAAATTACAAAAAAAAAACAAAAACCTATCAACATCAGTGCATGCAGAGAGAGCACAACCGCCAACAGGCACAGTTTAAGAGTAAAAACACTGGCCACCTCAGAGGAAACTGGATTTGTCACCAAGTAGACAATAGTAGGTTTTGTATGCTGAGAAACTCCTGTAAGCAAAGCGTCTAATCCACGAGGCAGGTCGACATAATGGCCCATTTATGAGCGTGAGAGGTGGGAGGGCCAAGAGGGGTAAATTGTTCCAGGGGAGGGGGCTGCAGTGATCGGGTGTTGTGGGAGACAAACTCACAAGGCAAGACCATTTTAATAATGGAGAGCGTGGAGTGAGGAGGCATATGCGCTTTGTGATCATTTAGTCCCACCAACTGTGCAGCGATGCACTGAGGAGTCTTTTGAAGTGTGTATCAACATCCAACTCTTTATGATGCATGAAATAAAGCCATTATTTTTAATCCATTATAGATTTTGAATTCCCACAAGCACAGCCCAATCATCTCAAACAGCATTTGCTTCTTAAGCTCCGGGGGCAACTGTGGATATTAGGAGGGCTTTAGCTGAAAACAATTACAAAGGTTTTGCTTATGTTCCCAATAAAAGTGCAATAACATCACGTATGTGCAATGTCTTTCATGTATTTGGGTACAGTTTGCATGAGAACAATGTCATCTTACACTGCCGTAACTAGCGCTGTAGGATTTTGAAAAACTAGCTAATTGTGATGATTTGGACTGATACTGATTGTGATGTGATTGGTGATACTAGAAGGAAGATCATTTTTACATCATTATTCTCTTTTATTGAAAAACATACCACGATGATTATGATTTTGTTTTTAGCACAATGTGAAATGGTATTTTCACACACAAATTTCTCCTTTTACAAATATTGTGCCTCTCTCCCTGTGCCATATTGTGGTTTCAATTAAATTCCCATGAATTGCGCCTCCCTAGCCGTAACCATAAATTTTTAGCATCTAAGTGAAAATGGAACTGATCTAACGGAACGCAAATGTTTCTTTGGTGACATATTTAAAATTTTAAATTAGATTTTTTGACCGATTGCACCCAAGCTGAAAGTCTGTTTTCAATCTGCCTCCGACGTCACGCTTCAAAAGAAAACAACAAAAAACATTCACTGTGCAAAGGAATCAGAAGAACAAGTGAAGACATGAAAATCTGAATCCTATCACACCAGACACACTGTAACGAGCATTACACAACACCAGATCATGAACACGCTCTTATCGCAACACCAATGAGTTTCTTCTTCTTGTCCTTACATGGGCACATGCAGTGATATTGCTAAATGCCTCTAATAACAGCTACTGGCCTGTTAGGACATGAGGTCAAGAAGTTGAATAATGACATAGGAAGAAGACGTGACAGAAAAACTGCAAAGATCACGGCTCGAGCTGCATTACTTTCCATTTACTGCCAAGGAAGAAAAGCAACTGGACACAAAGAAAACTGAGGGGGAGGCCATTACCCTGCTCTTAAGGCTGATCAATAATAAGCTAATGCTAGACTGTGCAAAGAAAAGAGAGGAAGCAGTCTGGCATCACTTCCAGGCATGCAGAACTTCTAAACTGAGCAATAAGGGAACTCGTTGGTTTGCAAACATTGTGTTAAGCAGATGCATTACACTTGTGTGTGTATGCTCACGTCACGTGGGTTTATTCTTGAGCCTGAGGCGGCCATACTGCTGGTGTCAAGTAGGAAAAGTCTTTTAGTCACAGAGACTCAGTCAGTGAGTCACAGTGGTAGACAGGAGTCACCTATGACAATAACGGTGAATCATAATGCAGATGTATGCACTTCCTGTGCCACCTTACCAAAAGGACAAGATAGGTCTGAAATGCTGATACAGAGCTGTAAACACAGTGATTAACTACAAAATGAGGAGAGAAAACAGGAAGGGTAATGTGAAGGGCTGCACCACTTTGGAAAAATATCTAACTGCAATTATTTGGACTGACACTACAATTTCACTATGATTGGTATTAGAGGGAATGATCATTTTACATTATTCTTCTCATTTTTATTAAAAAACTATGGGGGAAAAAAAATGACAAAGGTGTGAGTTTTTTCCAATTTCTGTATCAAACAAAGATGTTTTCTTATGTGCGTAGAATATGATGTGTAAGCCAAGACAACTCTGCAACAATACAATATTTGAATTAAAATGGTATTTTGACACATATTTTTCTAACAAATATTGGTCCTCCCTGAGATTTAAACTTGAAATGGGCTATATCACGACTGCAATTAAATTTCGATTAAATGCGCAGCAGCCCTAGTAAATTGTAAACATAATCAGTAAAAGTCTACGCAAATATGCACGTGTTTTCTCCAAATGTAAAAAAGCATTAATTTTTCTTTATTTCAATGTTATCTGCTTAAAAACCCACAGATGTGCTCTGAAAACGCTGTACGCGTCGAATAGCAGGAAGTTTTATTAACTTTGCATGTAAAAGGCGGCTCAAAGTTGGGATGCATTACTGAAACATTTTCACAACTAGGTCAAATTGCTGAACTTTTGACCAACTGCCTGCACTTCTGTGTCAACATTCACATACCACAGGGACGGATGACAATGAACATGAGCGGAGCTGCATTCCAGTCTTTACCTATTATACAAGGTGACGTGATGCAAACTGGCTGCAATGGAGAGCTGGCAGGAGTAAAATCCAGATAAAAGAAGTCCAACAATCATTAAAACATTGGCATACAACACGTAAACTGCTCAGAGACAATGCTTTGAAGCGCATGAATTCAAAAGATATACAAACACGTTTAAAGCTTTCATTTTTGCATTGTGTTTTGTCAGTGCAGTCTAGTTGCTGCAGCAAAGTGGTTTGTGGTTGCTGCTGTTTATCTCAGGGTATGAAGTGCAGTAATTTTATTGTGTACCATATATGGCTCGACAGTTGTCACGGTTAAGGGGTGTCTGACAATAACTCCTACACTACACATACTTACAGGTACATCAGAGAGGGAAAAAAGGAGCCATGTCTTCTAGCTACAACTCATTAAACTGCCTAAGTATTGTGTAAAGTATGTTAACACTGTAATCTGTGCTAATTACTGCATTTACTTAATGAATGGCCTCATTAGCAGGGTATGTATAATGCATAATGTGTACTATTACTGTGGCAGGATATCAGGAAGCTAAAATGCCTCCTGTTCCTGCTGTAATCAAAGTTACTCTGCAGAAATATGTCCAAAACAAATATAAACCAGGGACCAACCCATGCACCGCGCGGAGTTATCTAGAGAAAGGGCAGTGCAATAAGTTTGAGATAAGGAACAAGTCACACAGGTTATCAGCCCTGCAGCGCGGTACCTCATGGTCCAGAATTAAACTCGCATCTGTCAAGCTTTTCAAATAACAGAAGTTGTTCCGCGACATAAATGGAAAGGGTACTCTGGTCCGAATGCGAGGTAGCGAGGCAAAAAGAGAGAAGTCGGCCCAGAGAAGTGAAGTGGTGCCTTCAAAGCATGTAATTGCCGACTGCACAGGCTGTGACAGGATGTGGAATTTGTGGACACGAGTTTTCGACAGAGCAGTTTTGCTCCCAGTGCAAGCCTCTGAACTCCCAGAGAGAGAAAGATACTAGAGGAGGGTTCGGTTTAATGTGTGCCTGTGGAATGCATGTTATGATATAAATGGCAGATGCATTAAGGGGCAGCAGGACGGCCGGGTAGTCATTTCACAGCTGAGGGAGGAGAACCCACCCTGCTGAAGTGCCTTTGAGCAAGACACGGTAGACTTCACATGTGCCCTCTCATCACTCTGACCTCTGACCCCTGGTATTAAAACACTGTTCTTTGGAAGTCATTGGTTTGATTTATGCACCTGCACAATCAAACTGAACTGTTGCAGCTGTGGGAGGAAAACAAAGAGTCAACATGGAGTGTTTAAAACAGATACAGAACTATGTTTTGTCATCTGACCTGCTCAGCAACCTCAACTTGTAAATACTTTCTTGTAAGGCAGCCACACTTGAACAGGTAGGTCTGATCTGTTAATGACACCATACAAATTTGAGGAAGTTCCCTATTTTTGATCAAGTCTTTCTCCAGCCAAGGTCACAAAACCTGCTACCACACTGTCGTGTGTTCCACTTTAGGGAACCCAAATTAGGTCTCACATTTCAGTCTGAGTGAAAAGTTGTCTCCAAATTCGGAGAATTCAAACACAAATGCGGAAGGTAAATTTGGGTTCAAATGTATCCTAGGCTCTAAATCTGGGTAAGGTTCTAATTTAAACCAGAAGTTTTAGCTCCTTGCCAGAATCTGGAAGTGTGTCACTCTGGGGTTGGGGAACTGAAATTTAATCCAAAATACCATTTTGGATTCGGTTCCGGAATTCGGTTTCCGTTTCCAACCAGGTTCAAAGTGACATTTGGGTTCCCCAACCCGAATCGGAATCGATAAAATTCAAACGATATCCGACTCTAGTTTTGAAACAACACCAAAAAAACAGCCAGAAACTCGAGTTGTTTCCGCGTGAGAAACGCGAATAAACTTGAAAACAACTGCTTTGACGACTGAGACTCCACAGAGACATTATAGGGTCAGGATTTAACAGTCGCCCTTTGTGAAACTAGTGGCCTAAACACAAAATGTAGCCTGGGAACACAATGAAGATGAAGGGATTTGAGCCGCTTTAACGTTACCCACCTCATTGTTCGGCCAGAGTGGAGATCCTCTCCTCGTAGGCAAGTTTAGCTGACTTCAGAGCGGAAGCCCGGCGGTAAAAGTCAAACTAGCGAAATAAAAAAAGGAGAAAAATCGGCGAAAACACATGCATCTACACCCGCAAACGGGGTAGCCACTAGCGGTATAAAGAAGCACACCTCGACGATTTCCTGGTTTGTGTGGAGCGGGAGAGGGAGGAGAGAGTAGATACAGTAGTGGAGCGGGCTTGTCAACTCCAATCACTATCCCACATTGGTTTCTACGAGCTAAAGAAGAAGCGGAGCTGCCCCGAACCACAACTCCTCTTTTCACACTTTGAGCCGCTTTATCGCTCTGTTTCCGGAGGTTAAAGACGTGCCTTTGCGCCGGACTTTTCTCCTCTCACTCGGTCGGTCGGTGGGTCTCGGTAAATTCATTTGAGTGTGGCCCAACCCGCCGGCTTCAAAGTAGGCTACAATCTTACGGTGCGTTCAAGTACGCCTCAGAAAAACCCAAACACCACAGTGTGAACTGTGATTTCTTGACTTCTGCTGTGTGATTAATCTTGGATGTCTGGAAAGCTACACGGGCTGATATCAGAAATATTATAAAGCAGTGGCCTTCAACCAGGGGGTCGTGACCTCCTTGAGGATCCATGGAGATGCTGCAGAGGGTCCCCCAAAATAGTTAAAATTTTTCATCAAAATAATTTATATCTGGAATTTTTTTTTTTTAATTTCCACAAAAATTATATGAGTAAACTCAATTAAAAGTAAACTCTAATATTAATGAGAAATAATAAGCTAATTTTTTACAAATATAATGACTAGGTATAAAATAGGTTAAAAACAGTTGACTCGTCTTTAAATGTAATGCTTTCTGTTTTTTGGTTTGTTTTTTTTTCAAATCTGGGGGTCCCTGCTCTGTTTGTTTATCAATCAAAGGGTCCCTGGGCTGAAAAAGATTAAAGACCCCTGCTCGAGATAAAGTAGTTAACTTTAGCAGCTTCGGCAAGCAGTGCACATTAATGCATCATTAATTCATAACCTATAATGTACAGTGTCATTGTGTAATTGCCTGTTACGCACAATGAGTACCTCTACATTTGGTACATAAGTATACTTCGTAAGTACTGTGCTTTGAAATAACAAATTGAATGCAGGACTATTTCTTTTAAAAGTATTTCTGCAGTGTAGTATGCAGTGCTTGTGGTGGTGACAGGCTGTGAAAAGTATTAGGGAAGTACAAACTGGAGCCTATAACTTCCTGCTCTGCAGTCTATCAGTGGTCACATGTGAAGGATTCTCGCTATTGGTTTTGCCGGAGATTAGAATGAACTTTGGCTCATTTCCTCTAGAGAAGAAGAGGAAGGATCTCGACTTGGATATCTGTAGCTCAGTATTTTGCATTCGTCCTTAAAAGAGCAATTACTGTCCAATGAGTGTGCCGGTGTCGTTGAACGGTGACTGGTTAACGATCGTGGCTCTTTGTGCGCTTCAAAGAGAGTCGGTGAGTCGGCATGCGCTTCGGACGCAGGACAGGTGAGTAACCTCAGGCATTGTTGTGTGTTCAACACAAGCTTTAATTCTTCCTGTTTAAGGATTTTGTTTGACGCCTTTTAAAATACTTGCAAAATGAGGAACTTGGTCTGCACTTAAAACACTTAAAATGGAATGTTTACCCATCTCTTTTATTTTGAAATCGTGTAAATATGCTAAAAATAAACTTTTTCTTTCCCATGAGACAGAGATCGAGTCCAGTGGAGTGGAGGGAAACCGTTCCCAGTTCATTTTTTGACACTGCTGGAAAATGTGGTGCACAACTTTTTGAATCTTTAAGCAAGATCGGACCTAAATAAGAATCGAGAGTTCATACAACTGTGATTTAAAAAAATTAGAAGCAGCCCTATAAAGAAATAAAAAATTGCTGATTTTGAAATCAGTTGTCTCATCGTTTCCTTTATCTTACAGATCTTATTAGGTATCCAGGAACTCCTAAACGAACCAAATATCCAGGATCCAGCCCAAGCAGAGGCTTACACAATCTACTGGTGAGTAACTGTTGATTTCATCTTTCATCTTTTCAGAAATGATACTGAAATGTAGAATTGCTCGGGTGGCAAAAGTAGTACGAAGTTAATCATTGTTCTCTTATTAAAAGTTCCAAAGTCTGCTGCTGGATTGAAACTGAACTTCAGAAGTGCTGAAGTTGTACTTTATTTGCAATACCAAAGAATTAATAGACACAATATTAATACAATAGGAATGCAGTGACTCATGGACTTGCACAAAACTACTCAACCTTGAGACAAATTGTGCTGTTTGTGGCCTGTTGTCCTGCAGCCTGAACAAATTGAATGGATTTTGTTTGATGTATGCTTTGACTTTGTTACACTGTGGCCTACATAGTACTATATATAGTAAAATTGTATGTTTTGTACAAGGTATAAATAACTTTTAAGATGAAGACAAGTCCCTTTTTTTAATTAGGTTGGCTAGTTATGTAGACTGTTTTCTATTAGACTCCTGCACAGGTGACCCGTCCTGTTAGCAGAGTAGCTCCTGATTAACGTGAACATATTTGCAAATGTGACTGCAAGATTAGGACGATTAGTGATCAGTGAGACAGACATAAAAATCTTTTTGAGCAATCCAGGAGTCCTGAAGTATAAACTTGAGTGATCTCAGGAGGAGCGTGTGCATGTGTGTGCAACATACAAAACCACCGAATCCTGAAGATGATTTTGTTGTAACTTGTGTTAATACTTTGTTTGCACAAGACTGGAGTGATATTCTTTCAAGGGACTTAGTTACAAACCGAAAAACATAACAACTTAGACAGGGGATCCGAAAAGATTCCTGCATTTTTTCACTTTCGTCATATTAATCAAAATGAGTTTATTTTTCTTACCTCGTGTTGTGGTTTAAGGAAGTGATCAGAGCACCATGATGACAGCTGTTTTGTTTTTTTTGCCTCTCTCCAGCCAAAACAGACTAGAATATGAAAAAAGAGTTCGAGCACAAGCCAAAAAGTTCTCCCCCTCGTAAGGTCGAAGAGTCGCTCCGCTGCGGCAGAAGGAATGGGTTTAACAAGAATCACCTCCCCGCTCAGTCTCTCAATGAATGTGCTCCTCTCACATCAGGACTTGCTTAAAGACTTCTATTTAAACTCCACACATTCTGTGCCATCCGTTTTCATTTCAACTTTCATTTTTTTGTTCTTAATTGCCAGTTGGCACATAATGCTGGGAGGGGATGGGTGCTTCAGCACCCTGGTCATTTCCTTTTAAACATTAATTGTCTTATATGGTGCAAGGGACACAGGTCGGTACCAGTTTCATCAACTCCATGCAAGCTGGCTGTCATCAATGTTCAAGGAAGAAAATGTCTTTGTTTTATTTTTGCTCTTTTCACAGGATCTATTCCTTTATGTTTCCCCCTTTTATTTTCCATAAACTTAATGTAAAATTAGCTTATTTCATTGTCAGTATTTCAACTGCTGTATAATGAATGGCACTTTTATACTGTTGTATCTCACTAGTGTCTCTAGATGGCTCTGTCTAATTCTCTTTCCCAGGTTTTCTATTCAGCATGCTGTAATATATGATAGAATCTGCTGCCTTGGCTGTCTTTTTGTTATTCAGAGTGTTTGCTATGGAATAAATAAAAATGGCCATGATGACTGAGGCAGGTAGGCTTTCTTCTGTATAAGACTTTAAGGTTATATGGTGCTTTGTTCATGTATGTGTTGGCGTAAATAAAACTTTCTACAAAATGTTTTTTTTAATTTTATTGAGTAAAATATACACCAAGTCCACAAAGCAAACTAAAGTCATTTTCTAAGTCAAAACTAATCTTGTCTGAGCACTTTGTTTACAATTCCTCTACACAGTTCAATCATTTAATGCACACGAAAGGTTATGAAATTACCACATTATACATAACGCCACAGAAACATTTTACAGATAAGGTGCTGCCTAAATGACAACATAAATGCTTCTTAAGTGTGAAAGCAAAGTAAGGCCAATACTCTTAAGCTTGAAACAGTTGCAGGGTTGTTTCGAAGCATCTGTGTGCAATTGATTGTACAGGCCCAGCATTATCTTAGCTTGAACTTCACTCTGTTATACTGTCCAGTTGCTACATTTCATTTAAAAAAAAAAAAAAAAAGCTTAGGCTTTAGTAATGTCATCCACTCTGATCGTCCCTGTTGAGCAGGACTTCGTGGACAGGCTCCCGGGGTGCTCAGCTGTGACTGGACAAATCTCTTGGAAGGCGCTCAGGGTGCAGTACTCATTGCAGTAGAAGGGCGTCTCCTTCTCCAGGGACGTGTGGCTGCAGAGCCAACACCCTGAGTCTTCTTCAGCCGGGCTCTCTGGCCGTGAGCTCAGGGTCTCACTCTTGAATGAACTCACTGGATCTGACTGAGGAGCCATGGCGCTCACAGCATACGGGATGCCCAGGAGAGCGCCGTCACAGAGAGCTGGGTCAGTGACATTGCTGTATGTGTTGCCCTTCGTTGCCTGATAGTGAAACTGGGGTTGACACTCTTCCTCCTGGTTGTCCGCACACTTGGTAAGCGTGTCGATGTGCAGTGTTTCCTCAGCCCTAAGCACGTCTGAGGTGTTGTCTTGTGTAACCACCCAGCTCTGGAATCACAGTCACAATAAGGAACATTCACATGAGGTAAATTGTCAATATTTTGCGTGACAAATTAAAGTTACCTTGAAATCTCCCTGGCAGTCAGTGTACAGAGAGTGGAAATAGGGTGCTGGAGTTGGGATGAACGCTCTCTGCCTCCACCTGTGTTTGTGAGGAATATGAAGAAATAAGTCAAGCAGTTGTAGAAAATGGTATTTGATTTACTGGAGTTTGGCATGTAAAAAGCTTGAGGAGCACCTTACTTTTTAACTGGAGCAGAGCACAGGAGTATGAGGATGAGTGGCACCATCACACATAAGGGGAGTAACGCCTTATCCAGTCCAGAAACACGTGTGTTTGATGAGGGATCTGCATAGACATACAGTAACGTTTTTGGTTTTTTTTTTTTTTTTTACAAAGAGGCTTGTCAGACAAAATTTAGGAAAAGTATCCCCCCCCCAAAAAAGACCCTTGCTGCTTTCTCAGCCGGCTGAAGGAGACTCACCATTGACAGCTGACTCGGTCTTCCAGTGAACCTCAGAGGACCACTCACTCCACTCTCCCATGTACGATTTCTGATTAGGACTGGACCGCACTCTGGCAGCGTATTTGGTTTTAAGCTCAAAGTCTTGATCATCCACAGAGAAACTCAAACCGCTGGTGTAAATGTCGTGTGGCGTCACCTGGAAAAATTCAATAGTGTAACATGTAATGAAACTGAAAATTGAAGAGGAGACAAATGTCGGGTATGGAAGCCTGTTAGTGCTCAGTTTAAGATCTGGCTCCCACATGATATGATATATTTAATAACTATTTAATTGACTAGAACAATTGATTTAATAAACATTTGCCAAAAAAAGTTAAATCAATGTTACAACAAAGGTAATGATGGCAATCCACAATTTCAAAATTTTATCTATAACTTAAAAAAAAAAAGACTGCTCAGTGGGAGCTATCTATCCGTATGTGCAGTCCGTTATTTCTAACTATACAGATCTTGTCAAGACAACTATATGAACAAAGAGTGCAGGCAGTGCAGTTGCTCTATGGCCCGAGGAGTGGAAAGGACTATATAGAAAAAACAGACCCAAAGGTATATTAAAATGGTATTACGTGCCATACTGTGCACTGAGACAATTCCATATCCATTGCTATAAACTTTTCAATTCGATAAATAATTTCCTATTTCCTTGTTTCAATCATATGACAAGATGATGGAATATATGGTGCTAATGTAGGTGCAAGTTGAGCACATCTTCAAGAAGAGTGAGCAGTCATTCTGCAGGCACCAGCATTACCAAATTATGCCATAAACCGCTTCATTTCACTTCTCCTGATTCCCAAGGGCCCAAGAACCTGCACCATAGAGTTTCAACTAATTTTTTTGCCATTTGATTGAATGCATTGGCGTTTTGTTTTGTTTTTAAATAAGTTCTCAAGTACGATATCAACTAGGACTGGTCCTTCCTGTTTTGATCATTTTTGAAGAGCAGGCCTGTGTCAAGATGTGGTTTTAGCTGGTTTTATTAATATTGTATGCACAACAGCAAACTTCACCCTCCTAACAGATTCATTCAGCCTTGCTTACACTGACAGACAGAGCCATCATTGTCTTCATAGTTAAATGAGTGCCCTTAGATTTGGCACAAACAGGCCTCTACCAGGCCTGAATGGTATCTCTTAATCTCTTGTCCTTACCAAGAAAGAGTGCCCCATTCTTACTTTTTTATCATCAAGTCTTACATTATGACCGTCTCCTCTTTTGAAGTATTGTAGCTGATACTTCAGGTTGTCCATCAGCTGGATGTTAGAACGAAAATCCTCGTAGGTACTTTTCCAGGTGAAGTGGTGTTGACTTGAGTTGTGGCTGACTGTGAGGCTGCATGGTGCGTTTGGTTTAACTGATGAGAGACACATAAAGGAGAAACATACACCAACCAGGTTTTTAAAGAGGCAGAAGGGTATTTGTCCCCTATTTATAAACAGATCAGATCAGTGTCTTTTTCCTTACTGTTTGTCTTAGGCACAAAGTCTTCGTCCAGCAGCTCACAGGTTTCAAACCCGTTACTTTGATTGTGATAAAGAAAGATTTCATATTCGTCCAAATCCGCAAAAGTCTTATATTGGTAGTACTTGTCATGCATGGGATCGATGGTTTTCAGAGAACAGAAGTCATCTTCGTTGGTGTTTGTCAGCATGCATACAAACGTCTTTCTACACAAGAAGGAGAGGAGAAACAGTGATGAAGCACAATGTCAGCATCCCATTTCAGTCGATCCAAGATTGATGTGTTAATAAAAAAGCACTTCACTTTTCAGATGTCTCTGTGAAATTGAGCCAGTAGGAGCTGCTGCCGTCCGAGCTTCTGTCTGATGGTCTGATGCTCAGGGAGCAGTTGATGGTGAACAGATAGTCGGTCACGCAGTGAAGCTTGCGGTTCAAACCTTAAAATAAATAGGCAGCGTTTTACTTGAACTGTCACAAGATTTGACCAAAGTGTTAGTTTAACTCTTAAATGACCTTTGACACATACTTTCATTGCTAATTGTAACCAAAAGTATGGCCTTCCTTAAGAATAAGTCAGTCACTGATAATGGCTGATACATCGCTATGTATGTATCATCTATGTATCATTCAGTAATACTTCAGAGATATCCAACAAGACATTGTTCACAGATGTAAAAGAAATACTTTGGTTTTTTAAGATTGTCAGCCCTCAATCAAGTTAAGGATCTCTTTGGTTGGTGAATTATTCTGTTTTTTCTTATAATTAAGGTTTTTCCAGTTCGATTTTCCCCTAAATGATTACTGCATGACATCTTGTCCATTAACCATTATTGCTGCTTTGTAATAACATTTCAAACTGCATGCATTATGGGTTATTATACCATTGTCTGTGTGAATACTCTCTTCTGATTGGCTGACAGCTCTGAGTTAAAAAAAAAAGCACAGTGAGTTGTCAGCTT
>JAPZDX010000023.1:8645115-8657946 GCA_029783625.1 Naso annulatus | reverse complement strand
GATTAAAAGTAAATTCTAATAGTAATGGGCAATAATAAGCTACTTTTTACAAATATGATAATGACTAAGTGTAAAATAGGTTAAAAACAGTTGGCTTGTCTTAAAATGTTACACTTTTTCTATTTTTTCAAATTAATTTAATTATTAATTTATTTATGTATTTCAAATCTGGGGGTCCTTGCTCTGTCTCTCCATCGATCAAGGGATCCCTGGGCTGAAAAAGGTTGAAGACCCCTGTTATATAAAAAACTAAAATAATATGTTTACTAATTTTGAGAAATTTCAGTTTACGCTTCTACCTCAGAATGTTTCATAGAAATTTCGTTGGCTTCTTTTTAACCCATTAAATTTATTTTCCCCACTAGAGATACCCGTTAGTTTGAAAATAAAATTTTAGATATAAAACTGACAATAAGCTTTAAAAATTTGGTGCTTCGTTAAACTTCATACCAGTACTATATAAAGTAGTTAAAATAGGCTTGTCCTTAACAAGCTACAACAGTAACATGCTGCTTACACATCAATGTGTATGAATTTGGCAAAGGCAATACTTTCAGTCTTTTGACAATACGTAGCCCATGTATGTATGTATGTATGTATGTATGTATGTATGAAGGCCTATTGCTGCTAATATTTCCACTCAATTAGGCTTAAAATTATGGATCTAAGACTTTCACTAATAATGGAGTTTACCACTGATGCGTTGTTAATTTTAAGTGACCAATGATAACATTAAAAATAACTTACTTTAACAACTATCAACTGTTAAACAAATGTAATTTGACAGAATAACAGCCAAATACCATGTAATCCTCAACTGAGTTAATTTAGTCAAAAATAGAGGAGGGTGTGGCATGATTATGTGTAGTGTTTATGTCAAAATAAAGGTACATTTAATGGCTTTCAGGACAAATCTCATAGATTGCTGTACAATAATTTATAAGATACAACAGATGTAAAATGCATAGACATACCCAGTATTTAAACTTCAATAGCATGAGACTAAAAGGAGGATTTTTTTAACTTGTCCAGGTCTAAAGTTCAGGAATCACGGCCTCAAAGTTGTGATCTCCTTTGGTGCTGGGTACCACCACAAGCCCTGACCAGGGGACTGGTGATATGGGACTAAGTTGTGTTGTTGTGAACAAAACATTTTCTTAGTTAATTAATAATTTAACTGCTGTTCGGCAGTGGAACATCTACTTTTGTTTCACACTGCATGTTAAACATTGCCAATTAGATATTAGTTGTATTTACAAACTAAATACTTGCTTTATGTCTTTTGGGGTTGGAGTTTTTTTATTTCCAACAGTAATTTAAGGCAGCATCTCATCCAAGCAGGGGGCCTAGTCAAGCCCTCCACCTCGCCCTGCTGGCTGTCTGGGTAATTTCAGGTTTTGTTTCAGGTTACTTCAGGTAGCCTTTATATTTTTCAATTTAGACTTTCTGCAGCATTTCATGAGTAATGTTCCTGAAAAAAAAAGGTATATGAATATAATAAAATTAAAAATAACCACAGCAGAACTTCAGCATTCTTTTAAATAACTTAACATAATAGTAATGCTAAAGTCATACTTAGAAACAATGAAGGAAAAAAAGGGTCTGATGCGTCACATGGCCCAGTTTTCATCACGGAGATACTGCACACGCTAAAAGCACTCCTTCTTCCTAATGGGGACAGAAGTGGACGAGAGGATGAGAAAGGAATGCATTACGTCTGCGTGGTATGTGTAAACATCCAGAAAGCTAATATGCCTTTCGTCTCACCACACACACTTGGTCATCATAGCTGACTGCTCTGAGCAACAATGAGCAACACCTCATGGACGTTGTGTTTTGTTGGTTATCAACCCGTCTGACTGAAAAGCACCTGTCTGAGTTTTGAGCCTCTGACATCTATGCAGTGCTTCCTTATTCTCCTTTTAACTGCTCTGAGCAACTATTAGTCTGGTATTTTTGTCCTTTTTGGCCATGTGTCCCCGGTTAACTCTTGGGCTACTGATGTGAAGTACACACACACACATACAAACACAAACACAAACACACACACAGTCAGCTCTCCCTTTGTACTGCTGAGTGTGCAATATTGCATATCTTAACACCATATGTGCTTGTGCTCAAAACATGTCTGGGGGTGCTGGTGTGATTTGTGTTGGCTTTGTCTCAAAAAGTTGGTCCGGTTCCCAGAAAGCAGCCCGTAAAGAATTAGAAACAGTCATGCAATAATTTTAGGCTTCTCTTGCGCTCCTCCCCTTTACCACAACTTTATTTCCACAGCTTTACGTCAGTCGGTCAACACCATCCACAGCTGGCTGTCTGACAGGAGACCTGCCGCACAGATGTAAGGAGACTTGAAGCAAAGCGACTGCAATAGGTGTTAAAGACGTTAACCAAATGAGATATGTGTGAGTAGAAACTGAAAAATGTTGGGAAGAAAAGTTGAAAAGCAGCTGAAGAAATACTGAAGAGTATGTGCAGTGGATGTGCTAGACTGAATTACACCTCTGTGTATCTCTCTATGCCTGCAGTTTGAAGAGAGGCTATTATGTAAATAGACTGCACTTCTTCTTTCTCTTACATCACAGAGCTCAGGACTTGTTGAAGCGTCCAGTCCTGAGGCGGCGTCTGAAAGCCTCAGCCTCCACTGCTGCTTGAATAGCAGACGAATAAAGAGAATTATACAACTGGACTTCAGTCAAGGAATCAAACCATCAGTCTGCATCCTGAGGTTGGAAGCAGTTTGCCAGACAGGGATTAGTGCAGCTAACAGTTAAACTATTCCAGATGAGTCAATGTTCGGTACTTTTAAGGAAACTCAGAGGACACAGAGAATAAATATTACTCAGATATTTTAATTCTCTTTCTCTTTTTGGCAGGATGGGAATGTGACTGGAGGAGGCTGGAAATAGAAGGAGGCAAGACACAAGTGTTCACTGTTTAAGAGGTCTGGGATGGAGGCCAGCCTCCCAAAGGGCAGCGGTAGGATTGCAGAGACTGTAAATTCCAAATAACATGTCCTGAAATGTGGGCCCTGAACTCATCATAGGAGAAATGGAACCAATGATGCCCAAAGCAACTATCATTAAAGGTAGGGATATGAAAACAACAAAAAGCTTTTTTTTGTCTGGATTCAGAAATAAATCTTCAATTGTAATATTAATATGTGAACACTGTGTTTACATGAAAGGCAAATCTAGATGTGACAGACATATAGCTGAAAAATGTCAGAATGAATCAGGCCCAAGAAATTAATTACATGTCACATTACATTTCATTATGTGTATCAGAATAAATGTTGCTTTCAACAGTTAAAGAATGTGTTTCTGTTTTCAGGACGCACTGTATGATTAAATTAAAATGACTCAGTCAAGTTAAATATGGTCTCTGTTGGAAAACCAGGTGCATTACTTTTATTATCCACTAGATGGCAATGTCACCTCAGCATTTTACAGCAAGGTAATAATGAATGTTTCTGTATTTTCCCATGTACAGTGTGAATTTACTTTATGTACAGATTCACATCAGAATTGAGAATTAAAAAATAAAATAAATTGCTAAATTATAACAGGCCATCTTAATTAAATATGTATATTTTTCTATAATCACTGCAGTTTTTTTTTCAACATAAAAAGCAGCAAAGTTGTCTCTTCCCTCAAGAAAATGTTTTCTTTTAAATCCAAAATGCATTTCAGAGTCACGCATAACACATTTCACAGTCAAAGAAATAACTATGAACATAAAAATATGACAGCATATAAATAAAAACATTATGATACACCCATAATATACAGTAGACCTGTCTTGGAATTTGCAATTTGTTTACATGCATCAAAGGATTTTACATTCTCCTGTTAAATCACCTTTTCATTCATATTACATGTTTTGCATTTTCAAGCCTGAATCTGATATTCTTTATTTAAATGTCTGGTGAAAATTTGACTGAAACTCTTTAGAGATTATGCACCTTAGTTTTTTTTTTTTTTCCTCTCCATCATCCACCGCTGAATATGGACGAGGAAGGCCTGCACATGCTCAGGAAAGCCAGTGAACAAAGGTTTAAACATCTATATAGTGCCATGACAGTTTCGCAAACCTTCTATTCTGATGAGGATCATGTGATGCAGTTTGGGGGCCTTGAGTTAACTTTTGCAGTTTAAATTTTTTTTTAATGTGTAAAGAAATAGATTGCTAATATGTTTTTAAATGAATGGATTAAAATAGGTCTGTATATTCATAATTTTTCGAAACTAGTCAAAAATTTCTTGGGAGGAGGGATGGTGGTAGCCTGGCTCCGCCCTCTTTCTGCTCCACTCACAATATGAATTTATTGGCAAAGTGAATTTTGGGTCTGGTGACGTCAGTGTTGGGAAAGTTTGGACTCAGTGACACCAGTTACGGCCCTGTTATACCCTGACACACTGCACTGAGCAGCCCTAACCTGCAGGCCGTCAAAAATATTATTTCCCCCAAATAACTTTATACAAAAAACTTTTTAAATTTACACACAAAAGGCAGTTTATACTACAGTTTCATGTGGCGCAGTGCTTGTTTGTAAACAGGCGGTGAACATGATCCACGCTGATCCCTGCTGTTGTGGCTGCCACTGAACGCGTCCTCCCGCTCATTCACGCTTGAAGAGAGAGGAGTGAAGGCAGTGTTTGTGTGTTTTCACTGAGCTGACACTCCCTGCTCCTCTTCCTCCTCAATCTCTCTCCACCTGGCCTGGCGGGGCTCTGACACCCGGACCGCGGCTCTGCTTGAAAACAAACTGCGGCGGCAGCTCCGGTTACCGATCCCGATCGATGCGCTGCACGGTGTCGCGTTGCCCGGAGGCTCGAGTATCGATGCATGGCCGATCGCTATCATAATCACACTTCCCCCCTCTTATCGCTTACCTACTGAATAAAACATCTGCCTTCCTGCTCATGGATCGCTCACCCCTCCTTCCCAAAACCTGGAGGGAAAGAGACTTCTTGAAGTGTCTTTTGGGTGAAGTAACACGAGAAAAGCGCGCGATGATACCCAACAAATAAAGTCCCCAATGTTGTTTTTATCTCGGGCATCTGCAAATAGACCCACCAGCTATTTGACAGTGATGTGTCCCAGGATGCTGCGACTGTGGTGGAGGTGATTATCTGCAGGCGTGATTTAATCTACAGTTTCATGATAAATAAACTTCTTCTAAAGTTCTAAAAGATAAATTATCTTCTGTTTGCAGGTGATCATTCATTGGACACCTTGTTGCATCACACAGCACAGTCACAACCAATGAGCCAAACACTGTATACACACAGCTGTTTAAAGAGAGTTCTTTCAATTTTACACTAGGCTATCTATCTATCTATCTATTTATATATATACACTTTTTTTAACATGTGCTGTTAACATAAAAAGTCACTCATCATGAGTGGTCTGACTTTTGGCTGCATGTTTAGCACCAAAATCCAGTCAAATTGAACTTAATTTCACTACAGCAGAAAGTGGCAGATCTACAGATGGAGTACAGCAGCTGAACCCACAATTTTTCCATATATAGGCTATTGGGAAGAGTTTGGGCCTTATTTCTAAAATTTTACACATTTTAACTTTAATCAGTTACAGATGCACAAATTGGTGCTTTGCCCTCTCCAGTTTTAGTTTCTTTCTTTGTTTCTTTTCTTTCTCTTTGTTTCTCCCTGCTGGTGTCCAGTGCTGACTTCTGGCCCTACACAAATGGCACAAAGTTCATTACAAAAATACACTGAAAATGTGGTGTCCTTAGATATGACAGTCCTCATTACCAAAACATACTAAGAGGTTACCACTTTGATTTTGACTCAGCAGATTAACAGTCACAATTAACTTAGAAATGTGAAAATATTCAAAGCAGCTAAACATAAATTCATCCAAAAACAGAATGTCAGCCCAAATCAGCATCGTATTTTGAACTATAGCTTCATAATGTTGATCTTTACGGTTTCATCTCTCTCTTTTTTTTGTCTTAATATGTAATATTGCACATTAGACCTTATAGATGTGTAACTATAACTGGTACTGACAAAAACAATTTCAAATAAAATATGTTAACAATACATGTATGATAATACTGAGCTAATAATAGAGCACCTTTAAAAAAAAAATTTTTTTATGTTCTCCCTTTGTCAGTGGGTGATAGTAATGCATCTCAACAATGGCTGCCACCTGCCATAAAACAGACACATTTAGTAAGTGTAATTGTTCTTCTTGTACACTTTTGCACAGTAATGGTTACAGACTGTCTCCTGTTCCTGACACTTGTATTTTCTGTGTAATTTATTTGCCTAAAAAGAGACAAAACACACGATAAAAAAACTTTAAATTGAATTTGACTGATCTTTAGGCGACATAAATCAGGTGACAGCTCTGTTTGCAAACAGAGCGGCAGTTCCATTTGCTAATAAAGATTCCTGTGGGTATAGTTAAAATCAATCTACAGAGGATCTGTTAAGTGTGCCCTTAAGTTGACATTTCTTCGTTCAAAGAACAGCTGCTGAGCCTTGGGCTTGTAGCACATATTTATATTTTTCCGGCCTCCGCAACATGATCTCTTCAAACTTTTGGTAGACGTCAAGGTTTGCCTGGAGCAGGAGAGCAATCGGAACCATTGCATTAGTCACAGAAAAGTTGGATAAGTTACCTGCATTACACTCATTCACCTGGTGGCTGAGTCCTCCTAATGACCCAGCAGGCTTCACCTGGGAGCTGTAAATCAGTGAGGCCTAGTTGCCCACACACCGACTTACCACAGGTGCTGGCCTTACGCATGCTGGGGTTACTACTGAGAACAAAGTGTTGCGTGATGTTAGGTATAACGTCAGACGTAAAAAAAAATAAATAAATAAATAAATAAAAATTATAACTGAGAGAAGCAATTTTTTTAGCCTCTATTGGACACAAACATGTAATGAGTAATGACTGTACAGCTAAACCTGAGGGGATTTTAACAACGACACAGAGATTAGTAACATTCACCTCTTCGGGAAGTTTGCACAACACAGATGAGCTTTTTACTCACATGTTCAAAATCCCATGCACTAACTCTGAGAGCAGCAGAGAGCAGAGGTTAGGTGCCAACTGTCAGAAGTAAGGCGAGACTCGCTGTTAAGCTATTAAGACAATTAACAAAGTGGCCAGGAGGGGCTACGCGGCGGAGGGGGACCGAATGAAATGGAGAGAGATGAGGGTGTGAAGTGACAGTCAGCACATCTGGTCTCATCAATAATGCAGCGGGCCTTTAAACGGCAGTTTGTCGCATATTGAGCGCTGCCGACTGAAATCAAGCCCGACACCTAAGATGCTGTCAGGGGAGAGTGAAAAGGGTGACAGCAAGAGGGGGAGGAGGAGGAGGAGGAGGAGGGGGAGGAGGGGGAAACTGTCAAGGATATCCAAGGAAAAAAAAAGGGAGGAAAAAGAACTTTTTCTTATTAATCTAATAAAATATGCAATACAAAAAAATAAAAAAAATCAATTATACAAGTCAGAAGAATGGAAACAGACTGCCGGTATAATACAAACAGCCATCAAAATGATTATAGCAGATCTGAAACTACCAGTCAGATGTAACGATAATATAAATTACACAGCATCACAACGCTTGATTCTATCCATCATTTTTATTATTAAAATGAAAAATACGAAAACTTCCACTGCCAGAGCAAGTCAAGAGAACAGACGTCATTCTGACAACACACATGTATGTCACTCAATAATGACTGCAGTGTTCAAACCACAAAATAAACAATAAGAGGTTTTCATCAATGCTAGTCCACTGTCTTCAAATTACATACAAAAAAAAAGAAAGAAAAAGGGATGTGAGACGTGTTAAACTGTGTCTCAAGAGTTCATTTTCCTGTGATGAGAGGATTTCTCAGCACGATGATGACAGAATCGCCCCTCAGGAACATTTTAGAAATGTAGCGGTCCTTATTCACTGGCTTTGACTTCTTCTTTCCCTTCCCGCTCTTGGGAACTTCCGTCCACATCTCCTTCACGTTCTCCAGCACCATGTTGCAATGCCTGAAATGACGGCAGAACGTGAGAGTGACTCAAGCAAAAATTGTGGAATTCACCAGTTTTCTTGTACTTGTTTATTTCCTCTCTCAAGAGATCATTGATTTTATAAACAGTTATTGCTTTTTTTTTCCTCATTGAGGAAAGCAATAGTTGGGCTTATGACTCACGACACCTTAATCTGAATGAATTTGAAGTTTAAACAGTTATTTGTTTATTTTTGTTAATTAAAACAAAAATACATCACCCAAACAAAATGCAAAGCTCAATATTCTATCCACCTGATCAATACTGTCATGGTAATCCTGTTTGAAAGCATTTATTATCATATTTGTAGAAAACCTTGTTTCAGCCGTGTGGCAATCAAAATATAAAATGCTCGAAGGAAAAACAAAACAAAAAGAAAAAAAAAAAAATCAAATGTCTACAGCTACAGTGAGGCTGTAACATGTCCAACACTGGAGTTTTGTGCAACTACCAGGTAGAAATCTACAGCTGAATTAGCCGCTCATACAGAGAAGAATGACAGAGAGGATGCACGAGAGACAGCTACCTGACACGTGTTGTTATTATTATACTTCATGGATGATCATTGATCATTTGTTTCTGTTCATGTCGTTGTTCTTTCTTGTTATTCTAATCAGTTCCCGAGCTGTTTTATGTTTATTTGCTAAAATAATGTGTTTAATAGGTTTTTGTTATGGTATATTTCCAATTCAATACATGAAATAAATGTATGCTTTGGCAATATATACAATGCTATGTCATGCAAATAAAGCCCTTTGAGCTGAGCTGAACTGAATGCAGCCATATTACCAGCTGTAACCACAGCAGATTGTGCTGCTAAACAAAGTAGAAAGAGAAAGACCAAACTGAAGAAGGCTAAAAACAAAAGGAAGTGATTTATAGCACAGTAAGATCTGTGAAAAAAAAAAGAAGTTTAACCGCGTCAGTAAAACCAGAGTCAACATCAGTGTGGCTTTTCAGCCATGGTGACAGCTGAGAAAGTTGGCCTGAAGAGTGATGCAATGGTTGCTCTCTTTCTGTTGCCATGTTTGTAGTTTCACATCTATTATAGTCATGTTTAGTGTTTTCATACAGCAGAATGAGGTAACTTAGTTGAATGAAATCGGAAGCGATATGCCGAGGTCCTCTCTGCACTCTGTTATGAAGCCATTTTGATGAGCTCATTCCTGTGTGTGGGGGGTGCACGCCATTTCAAGGAGTGCCAAGGGGAGGGGGTGGGTTTAGATAGAGCCCTGAAGAGATGTTACTTTTACCAAACCTGCTATCGTTCCGAAATTACCAACCCCAACCTTAGTATTTCCTGTCTTGGGTCCTTTTTTTCTTCAACAGCAGGAACTGTAACTGTGAAAGTCTACTTTAAACTAAGTAACATTTTTGTGAATTAATTTCTGCCCACACAGGAAGCAGAACAGGTAATCTTGCATGGAAAATTAGGGTTTTGATTATTTTAATTAACAAATCTCATGTGCAGCTCTGGATTAAAAAGTGGCATTCATCAGGCTGAAACAATTTTAATTTATGGCGCAATAAGTTGAGAGGGTTGATAAAACCAACTACGATCAGTAACATATCGTAACATATGTTAGTTTCACTAATTAAAAAAACTTAATATTTTAAAAATCTGTGTTTTAGAAATCTACTGTTAGTAAATCAGGCAAAGGCATTAGCCACAAAAGCAGTGTTTTTAAAAGTGATCATTTGTTACTATCAAGGTTACAATATAAATAAGGATTAAGCCCATTGTCTTACTGTAGCAACATCAAAAGATGATCAAATGAAGATCAGCAAAAATACGACTCTGACTTAAACTAAATACCAAAGATGGGATACATTTAAAACTGTTTAATACAACTGAGTATTAATGTTATATTTTACTCTTAAGCTGGTTCATAACAAATCCCAGACACAGTACCTGTCGAAAGCCTTGACTCTTCCGAGCAGCTTCTTGTTGTTGCGACAGTTGATGAGGACCTGAGTGTTGTTCTTCACTGACTGGGTGAGCACAGACAGGGGGCCGGTGTTGAACTCCTCTTCCTCTCGTTTCTGGAGCTCCTCCGGAGTCATCTCCGACTTGGGCTTCGTTAACAGACTCCTGGACAACGACAGACAACATCGTAAATTTAAACGTGGATGATTCATTATTAAGTATGATCGGAGTGGCGCGTCGGCATTAGTATGGTACAAATATTGTCAGTTTCTCTTTGAAATTTCACCTCCGAATATTAACAAGCCGTAATCGCAAGCCAGTACGCATGTTAAATACTTTTGTGCTAGCATCTGGCTAACTGTTGCCAAGCTAAAGTTTTGTCAGTGCAATTGTGTTTTTCTCACTAATGACACAGACTTTTTTAAAAAGATGAATTCGATATATTTGGTATTTTTAAGGTAACATAGCTGTGCATTAGCGGAGATCGTATTAAGCATCGTAAACACATAAAAAGGATTTATTAAATCAAGCTAACCGGCCGTGCGTGCTATCGCTGCCATTGCTAACAATGTTAGCATTCAGTCATTTAGCTAACTGTTACTCGCTCAGGCGATTTAGCGTTTAACCCATCGCTCACAGACCGATCGATCATCATTGATACTCACATGTTTGCAAAGGTATAACAGTTTTATTAGATCGTGTCCTGCTTGTCTCCACCGGGTGCCTTCGTTGATTCAACGATTTGGCCCTAACTCGTGTGGATCAAACTACTTCCGGGTTAAGTAACAGGCGCTTAAAAACCTGTGATAACTTCCTGGTTATGACAGTCTCGTTTAAAAAAAAAAAAAAAATCAGGAGAAAATACATTAAACAAACATTTAGTACCTTGTGATCACATCGTCGATACATTTGATTTAGATGTTTATTATGGTCTGTAAGCCGGAAGTGGGACCTTGTGTTTTTACTGCAATTTGAGTTAGGCTAGATGGCATTTTGTACAGGCCTATTGATTAATTGATTGATTGAAGTCTTTATTTCAAACACGTGAAAGGAAACAAAAACAGCAGTACAAAAAATAAATAATAAAACAAAATAAATAAAAAAAATCATGATAAATTCCGTCTGCAACTGGCCTGACTTTACATGTGCTAAAAAGAGTAGAAAGAAGTATAAACTTATTTAATGCTACCCCTCTATTCGATATTTAAATTATTTACATAGTATATCTAAATGCATACCCAGATATTCACATACGTGTACACACACACAAACACACACACACACACACCCATGTTCTGTCATACTAGTAGATCTACATGTTACATAAAACTACATTCCTATATCCTCCATACAACAACAACTGGTGATTATTAAAGTCCTTCCTCATCCCTGTACCTGGTGAGAATCATTTCTTTACCTATTTATTCTTTATGTATCTCTCTGTAAACTGAAGGATGTTCGAAAACACAGTTTCACTCTGCAAATGAAACAGAAATTTTTTTCAATAGAATACTGAATATTTTTATGGAATAGAATATAGAATATTTTAAAAAAAATTTCCAGATTATTCCCTGCTGTCGCTTTATACACTGTCTGTACCATTGGAATGCCACAAGATCAAAGAATTAGAGCATTTTAGGCTTAAAGAATAATAAGTTAGTGTGGTCACAAAATCCAACATTATGTACTACTCTCAAGGATCTTTTTTGATCGATTGAAGTGTACTTTTGTACGTGTTTCACTATGTCATGGTGAACTGTTTAAAATGTGAAGTAATTTGTGTTTCACAGTGTGCTTTGCTTCAGCCAGAACTGAAATGCTTCTCGATAGTATGGCCTGTACTTTTTTATGTGAGGTTTTTAACAAAGTTTGGCATCTGTTATCACAGCTAGAAATTTGTGTTCAGAAACTCATTCAAAATATTTACCAAAATATTTATCTATTTGTACCTGTACTTGATAGTTAGTGTTAGATTTTGCAAATAACAGGAAATTTGTTTTGCTCAGATTTAATGATAGAGTAATTTGTTTTTGTAAAACAGTTTCGTTTTATTTTGTTGAATTCTGAGATGATCAAGTCCAGAAGTTGCTGTAGATTCCCACCAGATCCAAAAATGTTTGTGTCATCTGCAAATACAACAAATCTCAAGAGTTATGACACTTTACATATTTCATTGATGTACAAGTTGATCAGTTTAGGACTTAGCACTGACCCCTGGGGAACACCACAAGCAATGTCCAAACATTCAGATTTACACTCACCCATCCTCACAACTTGCTGCCAGTTTTTTTAGAGCTTCTTGCCCACTTCAACACTGCCCCCGATCCCATACCGTTCATGTTTATTGATAAGTATTCCATGATTTATTGTCAAATGCTTTTTTCAAATTGACGAATACATCAACTGCATACTTTTTTTTTTCGGTCTATGGATTTTGTGATTTCTTCAATTAATTCAGGTAATGCTAGAGATGTTAACCAGTTTGTTCTGAATCCATACTGACTGTAAGTTTTGTGTTTATTTATGAATTTGTCTAATTTAATTACTATTAGGTTAGACAAATATAATTTATTTAAATTTGCTTAAATATTTTGATTGATTTGATTGATTGTTTTGCTGATAAAGATTTGACTTTAAATCATCTGAATACCTAACACTGAGAGACCACACAGAAAGATTATTATTGTTATTATTATTATTATTATTATTATTATTATTATTATTATTATTATTAAAATTTACTGTAGTTCAACAATGACACTGAGCAAGGTAATTCATACCTTCTTCCTTTTGGTTCAGCCTCTCCTTTGTCTTCCTTACACTCACTGCATCACATTCATCCAATCACT
>JAPZDX010000023.1:8577518-8591313 GCA_029783625.1 Naso annulatus | reverse complement strand
CGTCATGCATTATGACCTCAGCGTCGATTACATAGCACTCGCTCTCCTTACTGACTTTGTACAGAGTCTGATCGATAAGGAAAATGCGGTTCAGTTGGTTTTTACTTTTAATGCCGTCTAAAAGTCAAAAAGTTTACAATAAACTGGAGTTGATGGTACCTGCGTCTCACTGGCATTGGATGTTTTGGGAGCCAGGGGGTTGGACAGTGAGATGGTGTACATGATCACTCTGGTCTGGTTCCCAGCGTCCTCCTTCTTCCACGGGTGGTACACCACATCTAAACATCAAAACGATGCGAGAGAGACAAGAATGAATTAATGAAGTCTGCAAGGTGAGAGTCACCTGCTGAACGTCAGGAATACTGACCTGAGATTCGTCTCTGCTCCATGAAGTCACTCATGAACTGCGACTCTGTGAAGAGGATGTCGTACAGCTTGTCCACGCTGAACTTAAAGACCTCGTTGATGTGCTGCCTGCCATTCAGATCTTCATGGAAAGCCTGAACTTCACCTACAAATCGCCAAAACACAGAAAAGTAAAATGTCTGATTCCCGATCTTATGACCAGAATCATCATCTATACCATCCTATGAGTGGTGAACTTGACAAAAGAGGAGACTCTCTGTTCTGTACCTTCGTCGTGTGTTTCCGAGGAGTCGCTGAGCTCGGTGGGGATGTCTTCGTTGTCATTGAAGTCCAGGGACGGGGAGGGGACGGGACCGCCAGGCCCGCTGGTATCATTGTTCTTCTCTTCCACCACCAGTGGCACAGCTAGCAGCTCTCCCTCTGGCAGGAAGTCTGCATACTCTTCTGCTGGAAGTTCAAACTGGGGACAAGACAAATCAGCAGGAAGGGGCATAAATCAGATTAATACTGTTTCCCTGATCATCAAGGAAATATCTTGTTGTTTTTTCACGACTAACAATGGTGTTGCACTTGATTCTACGAGTATAAAGTCGTGTATATGTGTGTGGATGTTAAAGCACATCATAAAACGTGTGTATCTTACTGTGATGGGTGTGTCATGGTTGCCTGGGCTGGGGATGGTGCTGTTAGGGACAACCTTCTTGTGCAGCAGAGGGGGGCTCCCCTCTGGCTTGGCCTCGGCGCTGTTCTTCGTCAAGTTGTCATTGTTGATCTCATTCTCTTCATTAGGAATCTCTTCGCTGAACCTGAAGGCACCACAGAAGTGGGACAGGCTGGAAATTTACTCACTGCCACACATCTTATCTCACATCAAGATAAGGTATTTAGTAAAACCTGCGTCAGGTGTGTTTGCAGACTTTTTATGGTGTTTTGCTTTGGCTTACATATGTGCCAAGAGGTCTGTATTGATATGTGGTAAACCTGAGACAACGATTATGGTCTTTCGACAATCACTGCAAATTGGCTCAATATACACGAGTGCATATGAAACTGCTACGTCCTTACATTTTATCTATATTTTGGGAAAACAAGTTAATGTGATCTCTGCTTCATTATTTCTCAATAGCACTTCAGGAAATCATGGAAAAATATAACTAGACTTCACTTCATTCTCTGAAGTCAATCTATTCTCTCACACTGTCGGTTTGAGTGTGTAGCCCACGTTTCCTCAAAGACAAACTCAAACTGACAGAAAATGTCAGTTACTGAGTGCACAGAGGACCACGATTCTGTATTGATTTCACCTTCTAAATCCACTTTAACACGAAGGGAAAATGCAAATGAAGGAAGCGAGTGATCTTTGAAGTTTTCGAGCAAAAGCAGTATTTGCTGCATTGCATCTTTTGCAGCCTTCAACCTTTTCTCTAGTTACTGTGCAGTATGCAGCCCAGCTGGTGAGCCAAATGCCACATGTTGTGGAGCAAGTTAGCAGGACATTATGTGTGTAACTGTGTTTTAACTGCATGAGTTAAGCGGGTTGGAGAAAGTTATCTGATCTTTTTTCAGAGTTGGTAAAAAATAACACTCACATAGGCTCAAAAAAGCAGAGGTAAAAAAAAGGAACCAATTTGCTAACCGACTCACCCCATGGTGTTGAAGTCATCATCAGGGGGAACATAGTCCTCGTCGTCACTGGTCAGGCCGAGCTCGTTGCCATAGCACTGATGAACAAAGTGCCACAGCTCTTTGGGGCACAGAGGCTGCAAGAGGCAAACACCAAATAAAATGAGATATGAGAAGAAGGCGTACGAAATACCTGTGAGAATACTATCTTTTCAACGAACGCAAAATCACAAAAGCAGTCGATCAGATTTGCTCACCTTGTCCAGCAGTGCATTCTGCCACAGTCTGAACATCATCATGTAAGTCCTATCTCTGGCTCCAAACGAGGTGAAAAAGTGCTGTGAAATACATTGGTAATAATGTTTGAGTTGGGTTATTGTTGCGAGGAAATAACATTGGCTGTGGAAATTTAAAAGCAGCACATTTTAAACCCTTCTAGTCTTAGATTTTAATATATTTCGCCAGTGACAGTGGGCATTTATACAGTGACATCACTTCCCCAGCCACCAGTCTGTGTCCAGAAATTGGCTTTGTACCTTTCAGACTGGCTTACTCTCTCTTTAGGCAAGATGAGTCTATTTTAAACATATTCACTGTTCTGTCATAGATATTTCTACATTATTTACTCTCCTATGTGAGCTGGTACAAATATAATAGCCTGTGATTGGTCAGTCTGCATCTTTTACCTTCTCAGTGTCAGTGCAGACCTGGATGGCATTGGGAATGAGGCGGGCTGTCTTCTCTTTCGTCATTGAGCAGATGTCTTTTAGCCGCACTGTCAACTACAAACACACACACACACACGCACGATGGGTACAGGGATGACCCAATACTTCCAATATAAAATAAAAAATTTGGGAATGCCACAGAGGAACTGAGCCGTGTTAGCAAGCATACCAGTGTTTCCCATCGGAAGATGTTGCTATAGAAACAGATCCAGTTCTCAGAGAGGTAGAGTCGTCCCTGAAGGAGGATGTCCCGTTGAAGAGCACAGGAGTAATCTGTAATGTACAGACGTCAGAACAATCAACGGAAAACAAATAGCATATAAGAGAAACTACATCAATTAGATAAAAATGATAGACTATCAACAGATCAGACATGCTCATATCCGGCCATATTCTCTGTCACACACTCACTGAAGGTCATGCATATCAGCACTCCTGCTATGTGTGCGTCTTATTTATTGGCTTTAAACTCCTCATTACCAAACCATGACAAAGACAAAGTCACACTTAGTCAGGTTTACTCCACGATATTATTTTTCAAGGCCTGTCAGACCATTTAAGTGTTCACAAATCGGCTAAACTTGTGATACTGTGTGTTCATGGTTCAGTGTGATATGTGGCTTAGACGGCTGAAAAAGGTCAGTTTCAGGTGTCTGAAAACTGGAGCATTTTTAACATTAGTCACGCCATAATGGTAGACAAATGGAATGTCCAATATTTGTTTGTCTCTGCCTTTTCCTGTGAGGATCAATCATTCTCTGATTGGTAATAACTGAGCTGCACCCTGCCCCGTTGGTCAGATGGCCACTGTTTGTTTATGGCGTCAACTCACCCACAATGAGTCTATCTGTGTCAGGAAGCTGCTTGAAGAGTTTCCTAAAGTCCTCATTGCGCTGCTTGTATGTGGGGCTCAGCACCTGCAGTGACAAGCAGAGTCAGAGACACCACCAAACACACTCTCTCTCTCTCTCTCTCTCACACACACACACACACATTTGGCTTTCAAAAATTCACTCTCCATGCTCTCTGGCTCGCTCACTCACGTGTTGTCTCTGCCACGCAGCCTGAGTTATTAGTTTCTACGAGCATGTGACATGACCTTGTTAAAACCACCCACAGGTTTGATCAGGATGTCTGGTTTGCTCTAATGAAATTGTGGATTTCATTCTGTGGGTGATTCTGACAGGCACTGGAAATGGATGTACAGTGAAAGGCAAGCAGAGGTATGTGGCCTGAGTTCTCTTTGTGACTGCTTCATTAATGATACAAAATGATTCGAAGTGCAATTCAAAGAACATCAGCCTGCTGCACATCATTCAATACACATGCTGCCATGACTGAGAGCATTTCTTGTATTAGTCACATGGTCAGTTTTGCACTTCAGAGCAACACGTGTACGACAATGAGGCTTTTGTTCGGCGACAAGGGTAGGACAATTGATGAAACCTCAAGTGCAAACAAAACCGAACACAGTGGTTTGTTTAACCGGGTCAAACACAAACTTTTCAGCTTTGGCAAGGATGCTGTATTCAGCATGATTGTGCTTTCCTCTGCTCGGCCTCTGCAGTTTTGATTATTTTCAGAGAGAGCCTGTGATGTATAAAATCTTCTAATGTGTGCCAAAGTGAGAGGCTCTCACTGTCTGTGCCAGATGCTTTCCTTCAACAGGAAAGCTGCAGGAAACAATAGCCGCCAATACAGTAACAAGAGGTATACTGAGACAAAAGAAAAATATGTTCCTTTTGGATTGAGGCTGGTGGGAAAGAACAGCTTGTTTGCATTAAACATCACTGCATGTGCCTCCCTCGTAAGAGGCTGAACTGTTTGGGAGTATCTGTTTCTGCTTCAAGAAAGGTGCGGTGATGAGGAAAACTGCTTGGAAAAACGTGTGAGTGACATCTCTGAGAGCCCTCACTAATGGCCTGGAATCGAATGCAGCTGCACACACCATCAAGCTGCTTTTTATTTCAAATTTTTCTCCATGACCACAAACAGCAAAACACACCTACACCGTTCATACATGAAGTCTCTTACGTAGTAACCCGATGAACCCTCCAAACAACAGGCCTCTTTTGAGCTTTGGGAAAATTCAAACAGCTATGAGTCACACCCAAACCAGTTGTTTTCTTTAGTAGCGGGGAATTACCACAGAATGCTCACAGCAGTGTACACTAAAGCTTGCCACAGAGGCTTTCCTCCCTCCTCTCTGACTTCACTTTGCCCCCCCCCCCAAAAATCTTAACAATCTTTCTCTACAGGCCAACATTGCTTTAACTCCTCCAAATCTCTCCTCCAGGTTTCAGCTTACAAGTGGAGGTCAACTTACGGCGGGGATCTCCTCAGAGTCACACTCGGGGTCCTGGAGGTTCGAGGCCGCCCAGCCCCACTCCCAACCCCACTCCCCTCTAGCTGGACCCTGCAGCAGCCACCCTGCCAAAGCCTCATCCAGCTCCAGCACAGCCTCCCACTCCGACATCGTACAATCTTCGTGCAATTCCATATTTCACAGCGCCAGATCCCTTTTTTTTGGCGCCTTGATGGAAGAAAATTTTCCAAAGTGGGGCCCCGGGTGGGCTCTTCTGAAGTCCGAGGACTTGTCAGTCACAGTCAGTTTTAAAAAATAAGACTAGACAGAGCTTGTGAGTCCAGTGGTTTGGAAGCTACGGTGTCCGCCCCCTGTTTTTGGTTCAATGTAGAGCAGTGGACACGGCACACTCCAGCCACATGATCCCTGTCTCGCTCTGTCGTTCCCTGGCGCTCTCTCTCTTCCTTTCACACACACAGAGAGGAGTTACGGCCGTTGCCCTTTAGTAACCCCCAGCCAACAAGTCCTTTATTATCATGCGAGTAGCTTTTCCCTTTTTTTTCCTGCGTACTCCTCCGAGTAAGTGTGTGAGCTGAGTTTTTGTGTGTGCTGCTGTCCATATCTGAGTGCCTTGTAATTACTCAGTTTACGACCACTAAAGAATGAAGCAAGTTTACTTTGTGGAGAGGAGGACTAATGCAAACACAGATACGGCTGTGAAGAAAAAGGCTACGGCAACATGAAAAAAAAAAAGGACGGAATCAAAGAGAGAAATAAATGTTTTTAGCCGCTTAAGTTTGGGTTGAGTCCTTCTTCCTGCCCGACCGAGTGATTGAGTTACAGAGAACAGATGTGAGTGTAACCTCCCGTTACCTCCGCCTGCAAAACAACACCATCAATCTTGCCAGCGTCTGTGCTGGTTGTACCGTCCACAGCTTAAACTGCAGGGTTAAGTGGCTGGATTGCCATACTGTATATATTCATTTATCTTTTTCAGTTGATCATTTATTTTAGGAATGAAAAGCTGCTGGAATACTAAAAAAAAAAGAGTCATAAATGACGATCATGCCACTTTAAAGGCACTGAAGGTATGAAAGCGTCCCGTTCTTTCTTCCTGCCTTGGTATTGAGGTCATTCATAAACTCACAGCTGCTATTCTTAAAAGTATTTTAAGAGTCAAAAGCATGGACCAAGTGATAGAGGTCCAAGCAACAATAGAAAGAAACAAAACCCTGGTACTACAACTTTGAGTTCATTGACTCCTTCTGGATGGAGCCAATCTTGCACACTCTAATTCAGCCATGACTTCCTCTGCGGTTATTTCTTAATCCCAGATTTAATCAAGATGCTGCAGAGACAATCTGAAGCAGGAAAAATAGAGATGACTTGGAAAATAATCTTCTGCAGCAGGCGTCTTTGGAAAACAGTGCTGATCCTTCACACCCAGCTCTAAAAAAAGGTTTAACCCTTGTTGAGGATGCCTTTACATCATGTGGATGAAATTCTGTTGGGATGATTGGTTCCTCTGCCAAAAAGCCACCATCAGGACAGTTCGTTCCTGGAAATAACTCATGCCGTCCGCGCTAAGAGTCGTCCCTTACTTCCCGCTTATTACTCTTTTGACTTGTGCAAATCAAGCAAAGAAGAGGCCATTGTTGAATGATGCGGCGTCCAGTGTTCAGGTGACAGAATGAGACTTGGGATGTGGTGCAACAGCAAAACACAGTGTTTATTGATTTGGTTAACTATTAACTTGCTGTGCAAACAGTAGGAGATGGAGGAGACTGGTACAGTAAAGCGGGGTGGGGTTTTAGTGCTTTACGGGTGGGGTGGGGTGGGGGCTGACGCCACAGGTGTGTGTGCCAATTCTTTTTGCAACAAGCCTTTCACAGTGGTGTTTTATTTGACGCAAAGTCAGCAGATGTATTTGGGCGTGCATATCGACCTGGGTCGATATGCGTTTGGTATGACGTGGACTTTTATGCTGCTGCATCGATCCATGCAGATCTAAGCAAATTCACCGTCTAAATGCTTCTTGGAGCCTGCGGGTACAGTTGCCACAGAAGCAACGCAACAAACATGTAGATGCAAAGCAGATGACCGGTCGCCGTCAGAAAGATAGGCACTGTGCACATCTCTAGAAGGCTCAGAACTCACATTAAGACGGATGGATTTTTAATCACTGAGGGTTCAGTGCCATGGGAGGTCATCATCGCCATGAAGATATGCACACATACACGCGCGCATACACTGTCCCACATGCAGGCACATAAACATACACTCACAGCCAACTGACATACAATAACCTATTGGACATATATCACTTATTGACGGAACTTCAGTATCTATTATATGAGTAAAGGTGAGTGCACAAGATGTCAAGAACACAGCTAATACATTTCTTTAAAAGTGAATTCACCATCATACACCAATTGTGATAGTAAATTACACTTTAATTTACGTCAAATCAACACAGAGAAAAACGATCCATCTATACAAACTGTTTAGTTTGATATTTAGCTCTTGTACACTTACTGCAACACATGCATCAAGAACATTACACTTGATTTCAGCAGGTTTTTAAAGCAACTTGTACCAGAAGCAGTCGACATACTCACTTGATGTATTAAAGGATAAGGCTGGCGTTGATCTGTATTTTTCTTATAGTCAACAAATCCCTATGGCTCCTACTGAGGACATAAATCTTTACAAACAGGTCACACTTACAGGTTCATTTTTATTCACAGTTTTGTTTTTCTAAAACAACCGGGCGCTGTTCATTTGAGCAAATGGTACTCAAATTGGAGCGGAGATTGTGTTTGTTCTGGACTTTTTTCAGCTGCAGATCATAAAACATGCTTAAAATGATGACAGAACATGTTTCGCTTTGTGTTTTTCGTAGTTTTTGGACAACAACGGAGCACTGCGGCACAGAAGACTAAAATATTTCAGGCTTTGCAAACACAGACAATACTTGATGACAGGATTAACCCATCACTGCTTTTGGTCTGTTTTCAGGATTTGTTGAGAATAAGAAAAATATAATATCATAAGCTTTATCCTGCGAGAAAGTAGGATGTTGACATTAAATTGAAGGAAGTTTAACTTGGCGATATGAGAAGAAGTTTTAGCTTTTTTTAGTGTATTAGATGATGTTCCTGGTGTCTTGTACACTGTCATGCTATCATCTGTTAGACATTTTAAATGTCAGAGCAACATCTGCTCTAAATTGTTACTCTTTCTAGATAGTGGGTCAGTAGAGAAAGTGTGAGTGGCTTTATACAGCTGAGTACATTAGAGAAGATCTTAAGAGGCCGTCTGGAGTTTTTGGACCAAGCCTCGTTTCTAATTTTTTTCCTGTTTCTTCTCCTGATTGTCAAACCCAAATGTCCCCGTGTTTACGATTACTACAGAAAGGAAAGTCAGGCTGCAGGGAAACATGCCACGACCTAAAGCACCATGCTCCATTCCCCTGTTGTTCAAAGGCATTCAAGGCTCGTCCAGAGGCCCTTGTGATGGTTCGCTGATTTGTTTAGTACAGTGAGAAACTCAGTGTGCTTGTTACCACCTGTTGCATGCCAGAATTAGACATCTGAGTGGTGAGAGGCCTCTGGATCCCAGATCTCTCTCAATACAATTTCCAATTGAGACTAAAGAGCTTCAGTTAGGCAAACATTAAAGATACGTTTATTTTCAACATGCCAAAATGATTCCTCCAGAGTTGCAGGGAAGGTGGTAACAACACTGAGTGAAGACAATGCAATGAGAAACAGGCAGGAGGAATATAATCATTCCACCGGTCTCTGAACCAAAATACAGAGCAAGAGAGACAGAAAGATATGCAGGGTTGCACAAGAATACAAGTCATGCTTACTCTCAGGATGTGTTGTCTTTCATGCTGAGGAGAGAGGGGAAGAGTGTATACACAGGGAATAATAATAAAAAAAAAGAAATAAAACAACATAAAATGGGAAAAAAGTCTAATAAAGACACTTCTAGAGAAACTAGGGTTTCACACTCAGAGACTGAGTCCAACACATTCATTCTTTCTTTCTTACTTGTTGGGCTTAATGAACACAACAGGCACCTTTCTTGTGCTAAAGTCAGATGTAAATTACTATCATGGGGTTTCTCAGCACACCATAATAGGGCCAGTTACAGTGTTAGCACACCATCTTGTGGCACAATTAAAAACTGCATCACTCTGCCTTCACTGAGTCAATTGTGCATACCATGACATTATTAAAATTGAGCATCAAATCGAATGTTTGTAGTTAAGCTGTAGTCTTCTCTCCCCTTGGTTCCCTGCATCAGAAAGGACCACCTGTTGCTCTTTTAAGCCCATGTTAATCCCCCTGCTGGAGGACCAGCAGCCCACAGCAGTGATCTGGAGCTCCAGTAAACAAGGTCAAGGACAGTAACCTTTCATTTCGTAAGCAGAACTCACCACGCAGACCCACTTCTAGGAGTGGACTACATGAGGTCAACTAACACCAGCACACATATACAGCCACAAAAGACTCACAAAATCACATATATGTTGATAACGTTAATAGAAGCAAAGGTGTCACTTACGTTGTACCAGCTTTGGCTCTTCTGTGAAGAGAGAAAAAGAGACAAATGATGTTTTTAACTCTGCGAAACTTGCATCTTTGCTTGTGAGCTCACACAGACATACGGATGGTGTGGTGCCAAGGTCATTCTGCACTTCACTCTCTTTCCTGCCAGGAATTACAGGAAGTTCTCAACAGTGTCTAAAAGACAGGTACTGTTTGTTTCAGCTGTGATTGCATTTGAAGCTCAAGTGCAAAAGTTAAAAAAGTTTCCAGTTAGCTCCTCTTAGCACTAAATAATGCTGATATTTGCTTTCATAATAAATATAGGAAATAGGAAATATAGGATTTCTGAGAAAACTCTGCTTCCTGTTTTGGCAGAACTGAATTTTTTTTTTACTGTGCATAAGTACATGAAATACTGAACTCTTCTTTAAACATACATGTACTACATATGTTCATCTTTTGTTTTTAGAAATTATCCAGTCACCTATAATTTATCTGAAAGCTGTTCCATCCAACAAGTGCTGTAAAATCTGTTAATTTTCTCTCAATGGCCACTTTGATGTGGCGTATTTTACAAATCAACTTTTACAATTGTTCTCTATAGTTTTGTGTGTCGTTGATAAACAGTTGATTCTGTTGCAGTAATTCAACAGTAGAGGGCAGCAGAGATATGTCATCATCAGGACTATGACATAACAACATTTTCCAGCCATATAAATCACAGTTTCCACCAATACCAGCCTAACAGCAAAAGCCCCAGAGGGAAAACATGCAGGTGATCATTCAGAGTCTGAAACAAGGAAGAGGGAGTTTAGGGGGAGAACAGAGAGAGTAGAGGGGTAAAAAGTGATATCCAGTGTCTGAATCCAGAGGTAAGATGAGTTCCAAAAAAAAAATCCCAATAATGGCAATAAAATATGATTTATATTTCTAGACCTTTTATTATCAAGATCATAGTTTCTATTCATTATTATAATAATAAAACTGAAGATGGAGAGAGAGCGTGTTTCTAACATCTAACATTATTTTAACTGGGTGGATTATCTATCAGCCTCATTAATGTTCACACAGTTTGCTTCAAAAGCTAAAAGAAGCAAAGTCAATTGTACACTTCTCTTTAAAAAAAAAAACAACCAAAAAAAAAAAAAAAAACCCTTCATCTTTCTGCTACAAAGTCAAAATAGTCAGAGATGAATTCAGAATTCGAATCAATGTGTTGGAAACAGTGTCAGATGTGACATTGAGGACTTCAGTATATTAATGTATAAACAAGGCCTCTGGGAATGGCAAAGGGTCTGTGTAAGTTAATGCCTGCATTGTCCTCTCTCTGAACCCAAACAGAATCAAACTGAAAAGACAGACCACTGGCAGCATCTTCTGGATCTCTCGTGCAAGTGCAGATTATGATATCACATGTTGTCACACTTTGTCCCCATACAGTATGACCCCCAAAAACTAAGGAAATCTAGAAATTTAATGTTTATATACTGTTTAAAGCTGCACATTATGCCTGCCTGTATATGATTTATTATACATATTTTTTTCTGTTCCTTTGTTATGTCATGTTAAATTTATATATTTATTTAAATAATGGCTAATAGTTTTAATAATAGAACTATTTCAACAGTAATTAGTATTATTTAGGGTTTGTAAATAAAACAAAAACATGCTTACTCTACACATAACATAAAACCAAAAGTCTAGCCATGCTGGCAGCCAAGTCAGGATGTAATAATCATTATACACAAAAAATACTGCAAAAATGAAAAATGGAGGGAAAAAAATATTGCTATTCTTGGTTACCACAGGGCAAAAAAAGAGGAAGAAAAGGGGGAAAAAAGGAAAAACATGTAAGCATCAGCCTGAGGGTGGCGCCAGAGGTACACATGTTGGTACAATAATCAAAAAGGTTTATTGTCTGTAGGTGGCACTTATCTAAAGCTCAGGTCTTAGCAGACTGCTCCAAATATTCGTGTTTAGACTCAGTTTGCCAAAGTTTGAAGTATTCATTATGGCCACATTTTAGTGAAATTGGCTGTTGTGGGAGAAACACCATATCAGAAAAAGACAAAGGAACCTCAGTGCTTGTTGGACCGATCATCCGTGTTACAATTTTGCCTGCAGTCATCAGTGTGTAACAGGCCTTCAGCAGTGTAAAGCTAACAAAATGCAAAAAAAAAAAAAAAAGTTTAAAGAAACAGGCAGGAAGACTTAGGAAGACCTACACAATCCATCCCTCACAAACCTGATCTGTAATCCTCCTGCAGTGGTTTGCTGTATGAGATATATAAAACTTCCTCAAGCTTCTTGTAATTGAGCTCAGATCACAAGCACCCTGGGCCAACATGACCATTCCTTCTATGCAAAGCCTTCCATCCAACGTTTTCGTGCATGTTTTCAATTTAAGCATAAAAACCTGAGTGGAAACTCAAAAATTTGATTAAGAAACCAAAATATTGCAAAATCCCTTTGGCTGAAGTGGAGAAGTTGGCAAATGAAAAAAAGAGAAAGAAAAGCTGATGGAAACATGTACTCTTCACGTGTTGACATTGGGTTAGCTGCTTCTCCTACTGTAATCAGAGACACTGAGCGTTTCATGCCTCTATTTTACGAGAAAGGCTGAAAAAATAGATTATAGCCAGGTGCAGGCACGGATAGATTAACCTGCTAGGACACCACAGGGCAAAAACCCTGTCACCTCAAACTTTCTGTACATCCATTTAGGAACATGCATCTCGTAAGCACAATATTAACTTCGGTAATAAAGGACCTATCAGTCTATTTTTGACTTCTTCTGTCTACTACAAATGTAGTAAAAATTCAACTGTGTACACTTAAGCAGATCACAAGCTGCTTTTTTAAACTCCATTCACTGCCATTTATTTTGAAACAGAGTAAAGAAACACTGTAGACACTATGGGACACATGAAAGTTGCTAGCAAAGATAGTCAATTATTAACACAAGCTCATTCACTCTTCGCTTTGCCAATGGTGTGAAATGGTGGGTAAGTGGGTGAAGTCACGTCTCCAATGGAGACAGTTAGGATCCACCATCCCCTCGCCTCGTCTGGAAGTGTTACGACGTTGTGTGAATGGATTAAAGCAGATGGAGTTTGCGTCACTTGATAATTGTTTGGTGCAAGTTTGAACTTTTAATTCATGATTTCGTCTATAAGACCATTTAAATGTCTGTTTATGTCCGCTGCGAAACAAGGCGGGAAGCACCGGTTCCCAGATCTCGTGAGAGTGCATTGCTGAGAAAGAGACAGGTCTTGGACAAAGTTATTATTCATCTGATTTGTATGTCTAAAAAAATCATTTGTGTCAGAACATTCGGAAGATACGTGTCTTGTGAGAAATGGGTCCTGTATGTATCTCGGTGACAACAGGGCGAAAGAACGGGTCATAATCTGTGATTACGTTCATCTCTCCCATAAAAATGAGTGGACTAAAGACTGCTTCTAGTCTAAAGGGGCGGGGCCGTGGTGAAAAATCATGTGACACTGATACAGGAACTGAACGGTCAATGAGACGTCTTGCTTTGTACTATTAATAGTTTCTGGGGATAGGTAATTCACCCCTCTAAAGAGAACGTCTGCGTTCATTTGGTCAAAAATCGCTACACAAGAGACAGAGGGGAGCCAGGAGCCATTGGGAGGAATCTTATTACGCTTGGAGAATTAGTTCCTTACAAGCGCTGCCTTCCTAGCTCAAATATTAGTGTGAAGGATTTTGACACAGATGTTCTTTTTAACTAACTTTGTCACAAATTTTCAGGTACTTTCTGTAATGTTTATTGAATACGGACAAAAAAAGATAATGCTATTTTGGGAAAAATTAGTGGGATTTATGTAACAGGAGTGGCCGATGTTGACAAAGGAAAAACAACAGTAACACTGGTATGGTCATTTAAAACTAGATTATGATAGATTAGGATTAAGGGCCTCTCTTCACAACAGTTTAGAAAGCAGCACCCAGTTGAAACTGAGCTTTAGAAGAATTCATTCCATTCATTAAAGCAATGTTAAGGGTAGTCAAATGAGCAAACAGCAGTTGCCACACAGAGAACTGGAGCTTTTGAGGGTTCCTGTGCCTGTTCTGTGTTTGAATCATTCCAGTGGCAAATAAAAGAACCGAGGGAGCGAAAGACTTTAACTCAATTCAAAAACAAAAATGCCTCTTACAGGAAAGGCAGCAGAAATGAAAAGTCACTA
>JAPZDX010000023.1:8432843-8444150 GCA_029783625.1 Naso annulatus | reverse complement strand
CAAGAGGAATGACAGGAAAACAAGCCTTGAGCTCGCGCTATATTTGGAGCAACACTAGAGCTCAGCTTTGAAAGCTTTGTAAGATAGCTCCAATCTGGATATGTAAGCACTACATTTTGGGAGCTCATAGTCAGGAGAGTGTGGGGATTCTTCCCCTCCTCTCCCTTGCCTCTGTGCACATACAGATTTAATTCCATTATTTAGGTCACTGCGATTATTTGTCACTGTCCAAAGTCAAAGTTCACTTCTCTCAGCAAAGATACTAATTTACTTCTCTGTATCCGCGGGAGAATGGGAATGGAATACAGCAGAGCAGCTCCCATGTTGTACATTTCATCGGCTAATTGAAAACAGACGGGAGTCTAACTCCCTCGCTCCATCCGCCCAGCGCTCGTGTGTTGCGTCACTGACATATTAGTGCTGTCGCCAGTCCTATGGTATGCATCTGACATATCATTTTACTTGATCGGCTGAGCGGAAAATAACAAAGCAGGGGACGCCTCAGCCACAAATGAGGGGATGATACAGTTACAGCCGCACAAGCTGCAGATGCTGCTGCTGCTGCAAAGGACAAAGAGGTAACCTATCAATCCCAGCCTGTGACTGGGAAGGACACGTCGATGGCCACCATTTCCCCAGAGGTGAGCAGATGCCACGTCTGTTTTGGCAGCTGTATGCTGAAAGGTGTTGACTGGTGGGGCAGCTGACAGAGGCAGAGTGGTGGCTGCACGGTGGGCAGGGAGGTCAACAGCGACTGCAAGGCTTCCAGGAAAGGCCTCACTTAGGCTCATTTAGGAGAGCTAATGGACCAACCTACCATCTGTCCTTATGATTAGCTAAGCCAATTCATGCGGGACACTAACCTTATTCACCTGCCACATACACACACCATGCTCGCACACACTCATGCATACATTAAACAAACAAGTAGGGGAACAAACATTCAAAGCAAACATTCACAGTATGGTATCTACTTTTGGGCTGTGCCGAATCAAAGTAGTATGAATATTATCTGACTTTGAAAAATAAAACAACAGACAACTAAAGGCCAACCTAAAAGGATGAATAATGTCATGGTTCAAGATAGTTAACATGTATCTTTTTGTCCTTTTTACAAAAGCATTTTAAACGTTGCAGCTTTTCCAGAGTAACCAAAGTTAGTGAGTCCTGTCTGCACACAGACACACTCCTCCAAACAAATATGCCTGCCCTTTGTGCTGCTCAGCACCACTTCTTCCCAACCCCCTCCCCAATGTCTAGAGAAGGAATGCCCACGCGGCCACATCCGAGGGCGGAGAGAAGATTGAAACCAGATGAATGGAGCTTGGGTACAGCCTGCTCGCCAGGCCCATATTTCACTCCCCAAAGCCTGATTAAAACGAGGTGCGGCGCAAGCCAGGCCAAGGCAGCTTATTCCAGCACGGAGAGAAGGACGCTCGCTTGCAGTGACATTATGAGCAGGGAGGAAACGGGGCGAAGGTCACAACTTAAGTCTATGCAATTGGCTCACGCTTCTCCCAGTGGAGGTTCCTAAATATCTACAGATCAAATCAGTCAGCATTCCTCATTTAAAGATTCATTTAATTAAATTTAGTTCTTCCTAAAAACAAGGAGGAATCTTTCACCTTGCATTGTGTTGTTGTTATAAGGGAGGTACAGCAGCTTAGGACGTATAAAGTAGGCCACTGGCGTGGAAACTGTAGCTGTTTTGCCAAAGGAAATGAGGACAAACTCTGAGAATTGTGGAGCAAGAATGATTAGCTTCGTACAGACGTTACATGTAGAAAATCATATGGACCACAGTCTAGAAAAAAACATGATGCTATAGAATTTGATTTTTCTTTACATAAAACACGTACATGATTCAAAGTTTGACTTACAGATACAACACTTCGTCTTTTCTGACTATAACTGAACTGTTTTGGTGTCAATAAATCTTTTGGAATAAATGCAATGGGCTCCTGTATCATGTAGCTTTTAAAGAGTTTACAGCTAAATATTTACAGTGAAGTGCACATGGAATAAACCCTGGACACTTAGAGGATACGATTCTGTTTTCAAGATTTCTGAGGCACAATGTTAATGTTTGTCTCCACAGACATTACAGTTAGAGTTGAGCAATGTTTGAAGTTTGGACAAGACTTCACTGGGCCTGAGAGGAAAGGGAAAAACAAAAACAAGAATGTGTTGTTTCTTCTTGCTTGAACCACTCAGTGTGCTCACCCCACAAGTGTGTCTTACGTCTTACGTCATCGTATGCATGTTTGTGGACAGATGGAGGAAGCTGGTGTCATTTGCGTTCATGTAAATGCATACAGCGCGACAGCAAGAGACAGAGGCAGAGAGCTAGTGTGGGTGCTGTAGGTGTGTGTCTACATTTGAGCCCGGAGATTCATATATGTGTGAGCGTGACCGACTGGTTAGCGGCCTCTTTTCATCGACCATCTGCATTGCCTCTCCACAGATAGCGAGGCAGAGTAGGGGGAGAAATTCGCACTATTTTCCAGCGCTGGCTCCTAACTCTTTCCCTCCCATGCAGCTGGTCAGCCACACTCACCACTCGATGCCAAACACACTCCCCTCTATCCCCCTGACATTTCTGCTATGTTACCACTGAGAGAGTTGTGGCTCGCCTGCCTGCCGCCTGCCTGGACATATGAGTAAATAAAGCCCAGCTCGTTTCATTCGGCCGTAATGTTTAATATGCATTTGCTTGGTAAACGAGAGGTTAATCCAATTACTTTTTGCTAAATGGCATGCTCGGGCATCCTCTGACAAGGCGAAGGCTAGACACAAGTTAATTAAAAGAGCAATTAAAAGAAGACAGTTAGTCCCTCTGAACAGCGGTAATATGTTAGTTCCCCTGACACCAGTGCAGTGATGTAGAATAACACTACGCTGGTTTGTTTCTAATAACAAACCCCCTTTTCATTACAAACAAAAGAGACTAGTAATAGCGGAACAATAGAGAAACGCTGGCACGAGATTAGCTTGTTTTGTGGTTGAACATGTGCTTCAAACTAACCTTTAACACCGTGTGTGGTTTACATACTGTGAGACGCCCTATTAAAAGCAAAGCCTAGCCACAATTTAAACACACTATTACAGCAGTTAATCAACTCCAACAGGTTGTTAAAAAACTGACATGCAATTAGCTCGGAGACTGGATAAGAGGAGACTTAAATGTCATTGGAAAAGATAACACATTACAACCGTGCTGCCAATCTAAATCTGTCTGGAATGCTACAAAGAAACAACTTTGAAGCGTGAAACCTTTGAAAAAGAGGATAAAAAGTGCAAACGTCTTTTAGACTCATCTATCTTAGCAGGGCCATCAACACTGCCACACTAAAGTGTGGCTGAGTGACGCACCTTCCAGTGGATCCCACTGGACCTTATATTTGGGGAAAAAAAAAAAAAAAATAAAAAAAAAATACAGTAGCCAGCCATAAATTAAATACATTTTTTGGTCCTGTCTAAATTTTGCCCCCAATATCAAATGTAATGTTTGTTAATTTAAAAGATAATTTTAAGTTCGGGAGCTTGCAGTAAATCAGAAAACCTTACAGAAAAAGACCTTTACACAATTTGAAAAAATGTAAAGACAACACTGCAATCAGAAACACTGCAGACCCAAAAGTCATATAAGTGTCGTGAAGATAAAAATCTCTTACAGGACAAATTAATTCTCTTTCTGCATAACTGCAACTCATTTGTACCTCTTCTAATGTTTTTTTTCTGTATGTTTTGTTCTGGAAGAATGAAAGAAATTGTGCTTACAGTCATTTTAGAGTTGGTGGTGTATATTCTGCAAGAGGAGAGACATAGTTCATTGGGTGGTTTCACATAAAGCAAGTGGTACTTTATTAGCTTTACAACAAACTGCTACTGTGATTTGTAAAACTGTGTTTTAAATTGATATATATGTAATTGACGGCACAATTCAACCAGAAAAAAAAAAAAAATCTCTCAACTGACTACTGTACTTATTTTTTTCCAAAATGAGGTCCTGTGGGATCCACCAGAAGGGCCATCACTTACCGCCTTTTTACATTGTACAGTGTATAGTACCACCCAAATGAATTCTGGGACTGAGTGCGGTGTGTTTGGACATATGTGAGTGCAGTAACTGAGTTTGGGCGCGGACCATAATGGCCGCACCGAGACCGACCTGTTGATGATATGAACGGGATCTGATCTTGTTCCACCCTAGCTACAGAAGGATTGCAAATTTTTGGACCAAGGAAAACTTTGTAAACAAACCACTGGCAGTTAGCTGTGACACACTCATAAATTTAAGGTTGACTTGGAGCAGCGACAAAATATGTTGCTGTCTTGATTTTTTGGACAGACAGTCAAACAGCCCAGCAGCTAGAAAAAACACATACAAATCTTACTTGAAATTTTGCCTGTGTGAAAACAAACCAAAGTGGTGATGATGATGATGATGTTTTTTTAACTGTTATCAAGAGTATGACAATAAACTTGAAGTGAAATGAAATTTACTGCTGCATGGAGTCTTCAGGCTCAAGGATTTTTCTTATTCACCGATTCTTTTGACATTTTTGCACTAGCATAAAGTCTATTATATTTTGATAGCTAAGGTTAATAAGCTAAGCTTGGTCATCATCACTCTCTTAGATGTTACCACTTTGTTAACATAACACCTGATATTCAGGGATCAAAAAGTACTTTTGTCCCCCTTTTCTGGTGCCGCTGCATTAGATACATCTCAGTGTAAAGTGTCTTGTTGGCATACAGAGAGGCAAGGGAGGTGGCAAAGTAGCCTGCTAGCTGCGTGCCCCGTGGGGACCACAACTGGCTCCAGCATTCCTCCAGATGAATCATAAACAAGTCCCTTGGCCTCCATGACTTAATCCCCTGTGACATCGCCACAGGGAGATGGAGAAAGAGGGAGTGGAGAGAAAGAAAAACATGCCCTGTACTCAACTTTCAAGTGAATTAAACATTAGGATGAATGTGCATGAGGTGTATCAGAAGGCGGTGGCGGTGCTGCTGATGGTGGTGGGGAACTTAAAATTTTTTGCTTCTTAGACGTAGAAGTCACTTCATCTCAGGCTCTACCTTCGAGTTTCCCCTTTTTCCCCATATGTGTATTATGCAAATTCATGTCCCACAGTCCTTTCATTTAAATTTGGCCACACAGTTTAAGCTTGGGTAGTCGACAGAGTGTGTCAGCTAAAGCTATAATCAACATTGTGCTCCTTTTAGGCATGAGAAAGCATACCCAGGAGGGAGCAATAAATGGATTTATTTTAGGAACCAGAATGTAGAATCTTAGTTAGGGCCAGACATGCTAAGTGTTTTGTCTCTTATGCATCAGCCCTTGGGCAGTTTCCCCTTCCTAATTAAAAAAAGAACAAGGCGCAGGAGGAAAACAGTGTGGGCAGTGGGCCGTAACAGAGGTGAGAGCAGCCTGGGCCTGGTGGTGTATTTTTCCTTCAGAAGTTTGGGATATGATTCTCACTTTGCCGGCACTCTGCAGGTTGTGCTGATGCAAGGAGCTTTTGTCTTGAGATTAATGAAAGACGTTTGGCTCCCTGGCATTTTGGATCCCACGCAAAGGTTAAAAACAGCCTCTAACCAGTGAAAGGTTTATGCGGCGCGCCACTGAGAACACTCGGCTCACTCGATGGAAGCAATTCTTTCATTCTAAACCATTTTTACCAACACAACAAATAAATAAAGAAGTGGAGCTCAGCTCTGTTTTGAACAAATCTCTCCAAATACATCTGTCTCTGTCTTTCTTGTGTTGATAAATTTAATTGTCTGTAAAATAAAACTTGCTTCCTCAAATTTCAAATGTTAATGTGCTTTTTTCCCCCTCTCCATGTGTTGCATAGCATGCTGACACTGATGAAATGGGTGGTTAAAGTATGTCCATGTCATGGGTATGCTGGCATACATGGTCATCATAATTGAGGAGACCAGGTAGAAACCACTGTCTATCTGGCCAATGTCATGTGACCTTCAAACAGCATAATACATCTTCGAGTCAGTGTGGCAGAAGGTTTAAATTCTTGCCCGGGCTGTAGAATTCTGGGTGGTTATGTTCAACAAAGCCCCCCCTGAGTAAAGACTGTTGTGGTAATTACAAGGGGCCTTTATTATTTATTTATTTATTTTGGGTGGTGGGGGGGCTGGCAATGCCAATAACCTATCGAGAGTAATAACAAAATTCTAATATTTGATACTATGTGCCTATTAATTGAGGCAGGCTATCTTAAATATGAACAAACTTTTCAAAACATAGTTATTAAATAATCAACTCCTCTCTGCTGGACAAAGTATGCAATTACATTATTTTAAATAACAGTCCAAGTACTTTTTCTGTCCTTTTACAATTAAAATATCAAGGCATACCAAAGAACATATACGCTGAGAGGATATATCTGGGATAGGCTAATATTGACAGATAATATTGGTAAATTGATAAATCAGTTAGGCCCTAATAAAAACTTAACCCTATCTGGCTCAAAAAATATATCAGGTAAACTGAGATTATCTGCGATAAAGTGTGAGAATCCTCTTCTGGTGGGGCAAACAGAGACAGGCATGACCATCAAATCCTATTTGACAACAAACAATATTAGCATGAAACCTTCATGAATGGTTAAATAAAATAAAAAAGTGCAAATCCCATAGGCGAACCAGGGAACCTCTGAAAAAGAGTGTTTAAAAAAGACAACTAGCCCCAATGGATGTTCCAAAGGAGTTTCCCCTCATGCTGAACTCTTGACCTGTGTATGAGCCTCAAATCCCCATTCTCAATCCCTGTGCAGCAGCTCAGGAGGAGGCTTGGAGTCCAAAGAGAGAGGTTACTGCCATCACCAGCCTCACTGCCCCCTCCCCCCATCGTCATCATCATCATCATCATCATCATCATCATCATCGTTGTCCATCTTACATCTCTCGCAGCCTTGCTGTATATCAGACCTCATAAAGAACTCACACACAAACAGTCACTGCTGTAAAAATCTCACTTTTCGCCCCTGCATGGCGCCTGCTCAGCCAAGAGTACATAATGCCTGTGCCATGCATGGCTGGACCAATGCCAGGGCGATGACAATGTTCATTCCTGAGCGCAGAAGAGGAAACTTTTCAGACATCTCAGCTTTGCTCCTATGTGCCACATGCTGACCCACTACATCACTGAGCACTAATTCCATCTGAGGAGGTACGGCAGCATAAAATGCACCATAAACATTGATAGAAACATTTGAGATAATAGAACTGTAGTGCACATTTCAACAAAATGTATCAAATCGGTTTATTGTTTTCCTATATTTTAGTGTGGAAATATTGAAAATTATGCCTTTATAACCAAACCAAAAAAAGCATTGCCTGCCAAGATAAATATTGAGCCAAACAAACAAAGAAACATTTTGTTTCGTTGTACAAGATGAGTAAATTTAGTTTACATCCTGTACAAATAGGCTGCAAGGAACAATTTTTCTCAAAGCTCCGAGACCAATCTATGTTACTGTGCTTTAATCTGAGATGTATTGAGGAAACTCCTGTAGCAAGTGAAACTGTGTTGTAAAACAAGTGAAGTTATTCCACTGGGAGAATTCAATTATCAGAGAAAGTACAATTTTAAGCCTAAACATGAGATGGAATGAACGCCTTCTGCAGTATAGATCCATTTGCAGCAGACATGTGTTTATTTATCTTAATGTAACCAATCAGAAACAATTTATCTCCCCTTATCCCGGGTGGATTAGGTACTAATCTGATTGCTGAAGGGAAAAGGGAGAAAAAGCTTGAATGAGTTCTTGCCTCTCATCCTCCCTTTATTAATATTTCCATTGGTGGTGCCTCCGAATGATGCTATGTGGCACGGGTGGCTCTGCATGAGAAACTAAGCTAACAGGGAGGATGGAAGGGGAGGTCAGGGTGGTAAACAGACGTTTTTGTTGCGCTTGACACTGGACACTGCTAAAAGTTTGTGTGTGTGCATACACATGCACAGACATTGTGTGTGTGTCTGCATATCATGTGGTTTCATAAATGCATACAAGCGATAAAGTGAGAATGAGATCTGCTGGAGTTGTTAATGCAGATGGTCCTTCGGTGTGTAAGCAGTGCGATCAGGACTGCACCGTATGCTGATTAAGGCTCTCTGTGCTGGAGGGAAGGCGAGGAAGACGGCTACTCCTGTATGGTTTAATGAGCAGAGGAGTTTAGCCTGAAGCGAGGTCTTTCAGAGAAAAACACACATCCAGCGCGTAGTAAGAATGCCCTCTTCTCTTCCAATATCCTCACTAGATAGGGCATCCATACCTAATTAACTTGAGCAAGCACAAACACGGACATCTCACATGCACTCGCACACACCGCTTAGATTATGCATACCTAGCAGATTGGGAAACACATGTGCATGCACACTTAAGTGAGGGAGTAATGCTGCCCTAAGCAATGTGCTACTGACTTTGTGGTACGACATTCAAGCCCTAATGTCCTTTGTCCCTGAGATGTCCTTTATTACAGCCTTGCTCCTATTCCATACTAATGCATAGGGAGGAGGGGTGGGAATAACATCTGCATGAGCACGAGAGTGAGGACATAACAGGAGAATGGGTGAGGGGACTCCCTTTCCCTCTTAGCAGATCCATTCTGAATAGCTAATGCAGTCTTGTCACTACAGTGGCATCACAGAAATGCACAATTCCCTTTTCTCATACACTGCATGCATATCAGTAAGCAACAAGGTTACGAGGAAAATAACCACGCACGTCTCTACATTGAGCAGGCATAAAGCGTTGAACACATGCATCAAAAATGCAACTACATGTCAATGTTCTCGTGACTAAAGGTGATTTAGATTCCGATCACGGCTAGAAAAAGGCTGTGTCCCTTCTCGTCAGTCCCTCGGCTATGCTGTAAAGCGTATGTAGATCATCTAAAGCACAAAAATTGCTACAGGCACAAAGAAAAATGCCTAATGACATTTGAAGGGCTGCTCATTGTCTCACTGTCTCGCTCAAGTTCTCGCTGGCAGTTTCCCTACACAGTGTCGTATTCTTCACTACACAACGCAGCAGCTTAAAGTTGGTCAGTAAATGCCTGCTTCTGTCTGGCTGACTGTTACTGTAATGTCACTGGGTTTTAGCAGGAATTAATTTTAATGTCACTCCGTCTCCCACACCTGAATGTCACTGGCTTTAAATTGGCCTGCTTGTGAAATGGCTGTGTTGCTTGTGGCTGGGAGCTAGTAATGGATGGATGGCGTGGTGGGGTGGTGGTGGTGGGGTGTTGGTGGGTTTTTTTTTTTTTTCACATATTACACACATCAGTGTGTTTCTCCAGTTTTGGGACTGAGCTATGGTACAGTGCACCAGACCCTGCGCCAAATAGCTGAGGTGTTTGAGCATGTGCCATTGCAAATGGAGCGATCCCTGTCATAAAAGGACTCCACCACTGCTGCATTGTTTTATTTATGCCAGAGTTGTGAAACAAAAGTGTAAAGATCGATCTATCGATCTATCTAGTTTTTTATGGACAAAATAGATCATACTGCATAAGAATGTGCTTGATAGGTAATTCAGTCAAGAAACAAAGTCTGTCGAAGCAAATGCAGCACCATAGGTGTGAAATATTTAGAGGTCGGGGGTGAAACTAGTCACACCTGCTCGACAGTCCAGTCTTGTGGGCTCCGGGGACTCATTGAGAGTAATCACACACACACACACACACACACACACACACACACACACACACACACACACACAAGTGATCTGTTGAGGTCTTCAGTATCCAGCATCACATCCACTGCTTTTGAAAAGTTTCCATTACAAATTTAGAAATCATTAACAAAACAAAATATAAACTGGATCAGAAAGGGAAACTTATTTTGTCTCTCTTTGAATGATACCATGCCCTCCCTGCAATCCTTTAGCTCCAAACCCTTATTATGTGCACAGGAGAGGTCTTAGGGTATGCCTGACCCATCAAATATCCAAGGTTTCAACCCAGACCCGGCTGGGTCTCGGGTCCACCCATATGAAATGACGGTGGGTCTGGTTCGGGGTCGGTACTGTTTGGCCCCGGTCTCGGATCTCTGTCATTGCAGTGTCAAGTCAATCAGGACCCACCACTACCAGTGATTCTTTAAGTGCAGTTTTGTGAAGTTATCCTGCTCCTTTTGTATATGTTAAGTGAAAAAGCGAGCAACTGAAGGCAAACTGCAAAGTGCATCTGGTGCCAGAGGTGGTATCAAATGATTTAGTGAGCATAACGTTATCGCTTGCATGGAGTCTGGACCGAGTGGATGACATGCTTAAACCATACCATGCTGTTTCAAGACAATGCTGTGGATTTATTTTTTATTATGAAATACCAAGTTTCTTGGCATTGGGTCACTGAATGACAGATTATGCAGTTTATCATCACACACTAAGGCAGCAGCAAAAAGTGAAGAAGGCTGTATTTAGGTAAGACGTTTTTGTTTTGACAGCTTGTAATGGCAATGAGCAAGCAACTTTGAAGTAGGTACCATTTGGGTCTCTGTCTAACAGGGCTGAGCGGGGTCAGGTTTGGCATTTCTGGGTCTCAGCTTTCTGATATTAGACGGGTCTGGTTCGGTTGTGACCTGAAGACCTCTAATGCATACTTTACAGTCAAGCAAACGCAGCATACTGACTCTAATGTGCATGATGGGTGTCTCCACGTGTGTCAGACAAGTGGCCTCCCAATAGCCTCTTGATCACAGCGCTACTCAGCCACGCTGCATTAAAGGAAGCCGTCCTACAATTCCTGCTGTTTGTTTGTGTATGACATCTCTTTAGAGGCAATTTGCCGTAAGGGTGTTTACATGCCACAATGCAAGCTTTACTTACATTTAAATTCAAGACTTTTACGGTAGGAGGGATCTGGGACATGGTTTCCAATGAAATGGGTAAGATTTCTTTAATTGTTGATTTGTGTAGTGGGCTTTGCTTTAAATTTCATCTTTTGATGATGTGATTAAAATTAAGATACAGTTGCAGTGTCCTGCGACAGTTTCTTCACCCTTAATGGCAGGTTGGCCATAAATGCAAACCTCTTGTGCGTTCATCGAGCCTCCCAAGCCTCCTCCTCCATGACATGCAATAACGCTGTTAATGACAAGCTGCTAATAATCCCTTTGGCTTAGACAAACAGTCAGGTTTCCAAACCTTGGCTGTTTTTCACCAGTCAGCCTGAGGAAACTGCAGATCCACTGTCAGTGGCTGGAGTTTTGAAATGCAACAGGAATCTGAGGAGAGAGCCAACTGGGAATGTGTTGTGCAAATGTTACTGGAATGG
>JAPZDX010000023.1:8406385-8417000 GCA_029783625.1 Naso annulatus | reverse complement strand
TATTTCTTACAGCCCATGCTACAGTATCGATCCCATCACAGGAAGGAAGTTATTCTCAGGCCTGTATGAAAGACAATACAGGTGCCCCGCTGCGTAACCGTTCAATAGGACATTAAAGTCAACAAGGTCATGCAAATTAATAACAGGCGTTGACCTTCGGCCTGAATTATGGGAAGGGTGAGGTCAAGTGGGAATATGAGGTCGCCAGGCTTGCTGCTGAAGGCGAGTGGAGGAAACGAGATCACCAATAACAGAGGACTGATGGCGATTGATCTCCAGTGACAGAACGGGCTGATCAATTGGCCACCGAGCCAGCACGTCCTAACAGGATGCTTGCAGCTCTGCAAACTGATCCTTTATAAAATGTTGGGAAAAAAAATTGTTTTTTAGAAGAGACAAATAGGGAAGAATGTGCTGACGTGGGTTTAGTGAAGGACATGGCTTTCCACTGCTGCTGCTGCTGTTGTTGTTGTCGGGATCAGGATTTATGCTATTGTTGCTATTGTCAGCTGGAGAGGTTATCTATGAGAGGAGGCTTATTGAGGGAAAGCTGTGTGTCTGCGTGGTCCCCTGCTGATGCATCAGTAGATTTGTGCGCATACTGTGTATGTGTGTTTTTCTCTGGGTGTGCATGTGAAGTTGCAGGACTGATTAGCAACTGCTATAGCTGCACACACAGGATGATGGCGGGGGGCAAAGATGCTGCAATCCCTCAACTCTTCTTTTCCTCCTCATATTCCTTTTACTGCCTCTCCCGTTCCTTCCCTTCATGCCTCTGTCTTCCTTTTTTATCTCTTTGTTTCTGTTTCCCTCTCATCCACTGCCCCTCCTCCAACAACAAGGTGCCTTTTTGGGAGGAATGACATTAAAATGTGGTGACTGCAGTTACATAACAGGAGCTAGTGGGGGAGCTATGTTGTTATGCATGTATGTGCCACAGTGTCTGCATTTACTTTCTGTTCAAAAGAATATAAACAAATGCAGTGGTTGCATACTGTAAATCAGTCATCTGTAAGTTGTCCTCAGAGCATCATGCTCCTAGAGCAGCGCCTACAAGCAACACCAACCATGCAATGTCATGCATACACATAAATTACAGACTCATAGACAGGTTTACAAATGCATGCACCACACATACTGTCTTTCGATGTCTTGAGAAAGCGGCACTTTTCCTTGCATCAGGCCTGCTGCGTTGCAGCAGCACACACTGATCTGGAACTGAGAAAAATCTTACCAGCATGCAGTTTTCTGTATCTCTTTCTCATTTCCTCGTGTCTTTCTAGATTGTGCAGCACGTCCCCTCGGCCGTGACAACTATCACTCTAGCAAGGGCTGAAAGTTTCACTAAAATGTGCTGCTGCTGTCCTGCACGGACAATGCTGTGAAGACAGTTGGAGGTCACGTGCACACACATATGAGTCCACCCCGTTGAGTCACGAAGCAGCAGCAGCAGCAGCAGCAGCAACACTGGCTTGGCGGCACGACGTTGGCATTGTCTCATCAGAGGCGAGCGTAAACAGATCGACTCGGCTGCTGTGCTGCAGTTGCTCATGCTGACTCACCCTGTACATTACAAGTGAGGGAGGGCCACAGTACAGGGCAGGGAGGCCGCGGGATGCTCATAAAGTGGTCTCATCCCTCTCTCTCTGTCCCCCATTTGTTTCCTATCTTCCATCCCTTCCAAGGTTATCAAGCAGAGGTTGGGGGTAGGGCGAAGGTGACAGCCCACCTGAAGCAGCTTCACTAAACAACTGCAGACAAATGAGAGCCTTTCAATACAGCGCCGGCTATGATTAGCAATCTGTCCCCGTGGATAAGGTGTGTAAAGCTGACGGCGGGGAAAGGAGTCTGAGACTGTTAGAGGGGTTGTTACTGCGGCGTCTAAGCTTGTTCGTTGTTTGAAGGGGGTGGGAGGTGGGGGCTGACGCTGGGGGTGGATGCACCATTTTTCTAGACCAAAATGAGCCCAATGTCACTGTGACAGCGCAGTGCTCCTCTGAGGGCACCGCCGGCCAGGGTGGAAAATGATGGATGAGTCGCCAAGCAGCCTCTCCTGCTTCATCACTGTATACACACACACACACACACATGCACACACACACAAACATGTACTGAAAGACAGGGAAATATATACACATTGTATACTAACACGATGACGATGCATACCCTGCGATATGTTCACACAAAGGTATCTGGGGATACACACATTCAGTGTGTACTAGCAAAACACACACACACCTGCACAAATAAACCACACACACGCACACACTACAAATATGCTCACATAAGGCCATCTGGGGATACACACATGCATGTGCACTCACTTTGAGTGGTTTATTTGTGTCCTCATGAGTTATAATTAATCACTGGGATATAAACACTCCAGATGCAGATATTTACAGGAGTTGTCAGTTATGCAAGCACGCACACACACACACACGCACACACACACACACAGAGTTCATTATGACTGCAGCCCAGGCTAATGCCACAGGATCAATGACAGAGCCCTGCTCTCTCTCTCTCTCTCCCTCTTTCTCCCTCTCTCACTCCCATCATTCCTCTGACCCAATAGCAGCCGTGTGCTGCCATGCAGAGCACCCTGCAGCGTTCATTCCTTCTATGACCGAGCAGTAGCCTCCAATAAGGCCCTTGGGTCATCCTGTTGCTAATACTCCACCTCAACATAGCATCCATCCCCCCACATATCCCACCAGCTCCAACCAGGCCACCATTCACCGCGATATTAGTTATGAGTGTAAGGAGGATTACACTAAAAGGCAATTACTTTAAGTGATTACCTGCAGGATATTGTAACCAGCACTGCAGCTGGAACAGTCGACTAGTGTCACACTCCTAAGCATTCAATTAAATAGGGCTCATTTTAATCCACAATTCTGCAAGATATTAAGAAATTCCATAATTTAGATGCCACAGTTGTACAGAGCAATGCAATAACTCTGAAGTATCATAAGCATCTGTGATCAGATTACTGCATATTTACAGTAACTGAAACAGATTACAGATGTCGTCTTTTTGGAATCAGATTACTCTAATTCCATTTCACCTAATCGAATACTCGTCCTCGGCCCTGCTGAGCTCATAGAAAGCAGTTTCTCTGACAGTCCCCATGCAGATGCAGGTCTGCATGAGCAGTGAAGGAGAAATATGGTCAGCCTCCGGTGAGCACAGCATGTATAGCTGAGTGGCCATACATCACGACCCTACGGCAGAAAGCTGTACACACTATGTCCGTCTCAAAAGAGGGGGAGCGGATTGGGAAGAGACAGGACAGTAAGAGAAAGAGCTCATAAACATATTCCCTCAGGATGGGTAGCATGGGATCATGTAAAATCCTCCAACACGAGGTTGCAGAAAAATGCCTGGCCTCTTAGATTGATGGACTCAGCTTCAGCACTTGTAGTGTTTTTCCTGCAGCACGATACACAGGGGTGTATGGCTATGATTACTTGTAGTCAAGCCACGACTGGGAGTGGATAGGGGCTACAGTCTGAATATTAGGATTAATGACCACGCTGGACGGTCTAGTGAAACATCATTCATGGTTGTATTGCGTTTCAATGCCATGCAGACAAACAATGGCAATACAGGGAACATTGTGGGTCTGCAAACAACTGAAATGCATTTATTCTTCTACCTTAAGATCAAATGTAAACCCATGCTCTAACAGATGTGATAAAGAAATGATAAATGAGATTACCTGGACTGAACTACAGGTAAAGTTAAATAAAAATCAATATGTAAAATTATGAGGACTATTAAAACCTCTGCTCTCCAGGCCATGGGCAGGTTGAATGTCTGCCTCCGCTTATAACCACCACTCTTCTTTCAATAAGATCAACTGTAGAAGGTGATTATATACGCGGCACATCTGGCTGAGAAGACGACAATAGAAAAGTGAGGCGAGGAAATGAAGGAAATATCAGAATGGGCGGTGCTCTAACTAGGTCACAAGGAGAGCTCCATGTTTCAACACAATAACTTTCATTATTAACCAAAAAAAATGTGCTGGCGCCATTGTACTATAATTTCCCAGGAGATCTTGCACTGTGCAGTTAGCTGAAGACAAAACGTCGCTAACATGCATGTCGATGAAAAGTTCCCCTGATAGGCTGACACTTTGCAGGGGTGACACTATTGACATGTCTTCAGAAATACTGCAGCCAGATCTATCTGTCTTTACAAGAGGGCTGTTAGCTTAAGCTAAAGGGCGGCATTGCTGTAAACATGACGCCAAAGGTTAGTTGCATCATCTGTCCTCTGCTTGTAGCAACAGAATTTATAAAACCGTGACTTAAACACATCAGCTCACATGCAACAGGAGCATATAGGAGTCTTCCATCTCTTGTGCTGTTGCGCTATGTGAGCTGAATATTGGATGATAAATCATTTCTCAGTGAAATGCCGTCATAAAAAATGTCTCAAGTATAACAAGGAGCCAAAGGATTAAGTCTAGAATCAGATAGAGCCGGCAAGACTGCACAATGTTGGTGATTTTTATATTCTTCAGTATATTTTGCAGTAGAGGCATGTTACCTGTCGTGTCCAGTGTCAGTAATTTTAGCCGGCAGCTAACGCACATGCTCTGTTTCCGCTGCAGCTCTTTGCTAACGGTGCACTTTTCCTGGCGCCCTTGCCACTATGCATCTTCAGTGTCCAGTAACTGAAAACCGTCAGCTCTGTCATTCTCCAATCCTGCCACTTCAGAGGTATCTGTGTCTCACACTGAGCAGAGGTAATCTCTCAGTATTGATCTGGTCACATGGCGAAGGCAAATATGTTAAAGTGGTCGTGAAACCTGCACGTGAAATCGGACGCTAAAAGGAGCCACAGTGCTCCCTTTGTTCTCTCTGCTCTAACACTGTATCTTTCATACGTATGTCTGCATGGCTGAAGCACACCTTTGCCTGCTTACATAAGCCCTTATGAATCTTGTCTGATAAGTTGTGGCAGCCGCATACTGTAGAGGAAGCTTCAGAAGACAGGCATTGATTCCAAGCAAATCTGTCCGGACATCTCCTCTTTCTGGTTCGGTACACCTTTCCACAGCTAATGAGCAGCAGTCTTCATTCCCTGCCGAGTGAGACGTTCTTTTTCATGCCTTGTGTCAGGAAACACTGGCGATTCATTACCAGAGAGGAGAGATGGAGGAGGAAAAAAAAAAAAGAAGAGTATGATGGTTAAGCCTGAGCTTTAAGACAGACAACTATGTCCCCTAATCCCTTCTGAGCAGCCGTAAGCCTTCGGTTATCGCTCGTTAGGATTGTGCATCCCTTAAACACATTAACTTAGGCCCTAATGCTGGCCCTTTTTGTGGGACGCAGCGGCTGCTCATAGCAGCCAGTCACCAGGCTACGAGGGTGGAAGCATGCTAATTGCTGTCATACTAATTTAATTGGTTAAAAAGGGTGTTTTAAAATAGACAAAGGTTATCAAAACATTTTAAAAATCAGTGTTATCTTGGAAAGTTTTTTAGGCAATTGCAATTCCGGACAATCACTCCTGTCAGAGAGAGAATCTGATCAGGCAAAATCAGGCATGAACAGACACAGTGACAGCAGCTCAATCAAGCTGCACATGGTTGAATATTCATTTCTTTCTCTTTCTCTTTGCCGTCCACAGTAAACAGGTGAGAAATTCGAGCAGAACTTTGCTTTTCTAGTGTGTCTTGTTGGAAAAGGATCCGAGCTGCATTCTCACTTCTCTCTGTACTCTACAGTAAATCTCCAGCCGCTGTGTGTGCCGCTCTTGACACCGGCCTTCAGTAGGCCAACATCCTCTCACTCAGTGAACCAGCAAGAGCTCTTTTAGCTGAATGAATAACTTATAGCAAACAGAAACACTGTAAATACTCAAGTCAACAGGACTCACAGAGGCTAATAAATGAAACAGGTAGAAGGCCGTGTTGAAAATTTAGGCAGCACTGACATAACCTTTCACTGCTGAAAAATGATGTTGTACGTAATTTTGTTTGTACTCTTTCCTCTGAGATATTCTGTGAACATTCTGAAGAATTAACAAATCCATTTAAATACTCGTTGACTGATTTTTTGGGGGGTTGATACCGATACCAATATTAGAGTTTAAAAAAATTCCAATATCCAACATAGTGGCCAGTAACGTATATATAATATTAGCTGAATGTGTTTATCAAATACTTGTGACAAATATATGTAATGAAAGCAGGATATCTTACATTTTTTTACCTTTAAATACCAGTGCACCAAACAGTAAACACTTCTCTTATTAGTCTCTTACTAGTCCAAGCATTTTTTGGCCCTAAAATAACATTTTAATATCGACACAAATCAGAGAACATGTATGCTGACAGGCCAGTGTTGACCGATAATATTGGCAAACTGATAAACTGGTCGGCTCCTATAAATAAGAGGATATTTACTCTGGAGTGGACTGTGCAAAGCAAGAAGTAAAAGCAATAGCCCACAGCTTTATCCCTTGATAGTGCTATATGTGCTGCTGTGTTATCTGAAAATAATGTGCAAATAATCTGGGCCATGTTACACTGTAGCTGGCCACCATGGCTTTACAACAGCTCAGAAGTAGAGTGCAAACATCATTTTATTTCAGTGTTTTTCTTTCATTTCCATCTGCTGCGATTGGGTGCACATGGATAAATACGGCCTGTGATCTCCAGCTGTGGTAAGAGATGCGTCAACAAGAGAGGACCACAGCGGCTGTGTGGCTACAACAAAGCTGTGCTTGTTCTGTATTCTGACTGCAGCACGGCTAAGATGCTTGGTGTTTGCTGAGACAGCAGATGACTTTGCCTTGCTCTCCCTGCCCCTTGCTCAACCAAGGCAGGAGAGACTTAATTGCCTCATTAGCAAAAGGGCCAGTGAGGAGTCGGCCTCTTCCACATTGTTCAATGTCAAGAGTGCAACTGAGAGGAAAGGTTAATAGAGTAAACAGCATCTCCCTCTCCTAAATGGGAGAAATGTTTGTTTTTGAATATGACAGGTCGGCGGCCAAAAGATTCATTTTGCACCACAGTGACAGAATCATGCATTTGATTTCATCTTATGTGCACATTGCACATATTAATTCACTACTCCTCATGTCGGAGTGACACACAGCTTGCTGTTGCTGTGGTAACTCCAAAAGCTGTCCTTTTTAAGCTTGGACCCGTCTAGAAAGCAGAGTCATCATGCCAACTTTAATTATTTTAAGAGCTTGAATTTGCAAACTCTGCTACTTTTTCCTCCACAGCGTGTCTGGACCCTAGACAGCAAATCAAGCCAAACGCTAACACTCTTGATTTCCCACTCTTAAAGAAAGACACACAAAATAAAAACTATGTCTGCTGCTGAAAGAAAATGTGAGGTTTAAAAAAAGCCCTCATGTTTAATAATTTTGAGAGGTTCATAAAAGTGCGGCTGCAGCCCGACTGCAGCTTTCACACACTGAAGAGCAATCCCGTTCTCATCCAGCAACCACAATGAGACATTTTCATTCGAAGTGTGACAGTTTGGACAACAATGCCAAACCATGACAGGCATCTTGAATGCAGTCGTAAGCCTCTGTCTGTCTCCTCATTCAGATGCGGTGATCTATAAGTTGGGTCTGACAAACAGCATGACGGGCCAAGCTAATAAGCATACACTAAACAGAACTGCAGATGATGACTTAAACAAATGGAGGAAACATGCCATTATCTTCACTGAACGAGCAGCGAGTTATGATTGGAAAGTTGTTGGCATCAATTTGCTGGTCTCTGAGGTGCACTCCATTACTGTAGTGAGAGTGCACAACCACATGAGCACCGATAACCTAGTGCTGCAGAGAGCACTTGTGCAGGAGAGTTTATCCGGTAGAAAGAAACACAAACACACTCCACATTCACTTTACGTCCGGGCAGAGTTGTGCTGTCCTCCAGGGAGGAAATGAGCACAATATCAAGCCTTAAGATGTAAATGTAGCGTGCATACTGTAGATGCTAAAGGCTGTGGATCTCACCCTTAATGCTTTGCACATTAAAACAGAGGCTGCATTAAGAAACGTACAGCCACACATCTGCATGGGCAGTATAGCGTAAAGGCTCCATTTCATCAACAAGTCGAGTCTAACGAGTCGGAAAAAACAAAGGTGGTGGTGCCATCTGTTCTGAACCACTTTGCTGGGAAAGGGGAAAAGAAGTGGGAGGGCAAGGGGGGAAAATTTGCTTTTTCAGCACTGCTAACGTAAACTGTACTTTGACCACAGCCTGAGCTCCTGAATCAGCGACGTCATTTTCTGTGAAGACAAACATCATAACCTTTCGGCCTGATAAAAGGCCCTGCGCTCTTTAATATGAAACACTGTGGGCAGAGCTGTAGTGCAATCAGCAGCATTATGTACTTAATTTGTGGACAAGTCAGCAATTGATCAAGGATATTTAGTGTGCAATGTTTTTGCTGTGCAAGGGAAGACCAAATGGCTGGTATTGTGGTTAGATAATTAAACCATCCATCACACAGCATCCTCTGCAAGAGAACGGGACCAGCAACCCAAGACTGGACACAAGTTATTGCATTTTACAGTTCCTAATGAATGGAAATTACATGAGGTAAGAGTTTGGTGACCAAGGATTTCATTCCTATAAAGAATTAATTAGCAGAATTACATATTTTAAAGAGCTTTAAAGGTCATTTTGTTACAGCCAATAAATAGATAAGCCCACATTTAAAGGTGCTGTATGAGCGACTTTTTTTTTGTCTCAAACCAAATGAACACAGTGTAGACACACACAGCATATATCTAAATTAGAAAGATGGCTGACTTCAGCTATCAAAAGCAGAGTGGAGGGATCCTCCAGATGGTTTTCAGGTCTTGTGCAGGTAACCACTTTGTCCTCCACCACTCTAATCAATGGCCACCAAATTCTTTCCCTTGCAAACACCATCCATCTTTGAGGCTTTCCAGGCTGCTCGGTGATGATCAAAAGCGCCTGAAGATAAATGTTTAAAGGGCAGAGGGGCCTCTTGTGATTAAAGCCACTAACGCTTTGGGGAAGACTGGCAAGCAAAAGAGGAAATGAAGTGAGACAATTGAGCATGCGGGTTCAAAACACCTAATGGAGTGTCCTGCTTGCTGGGCTAATAAACTGTTTCAAATTGAAAGGAACAGCAGGCGTCTAAATAGAGCGATGTGGAACATTTCCTCCTGTTCATTCAGTCAGCTTCCAATTGGAAAAGCGGAAAGGAGAGAAAGAAACTTGCCTGCCTTTGTTTGGTGCAATGCAAGTAGCTTTTGTTCATCTGCAATCAATCCCGAGGATTGAATTACAGCTGAAAGCCATGTCATGCCAATGACAGAAAAGTCAATGTTTTTGGCACCAGCGCCATGTTGGAACACAAAAAATAAATGCACATTTCAGAGTTCTCCCCGTCTGCATGAAAAATTCTTTGCTTTATTATTTATGGGACAGATGCAACGTGGCTGCAGTCTGGCTGTGAGCTGTATTATCTTGCTGTTTCTTATCTCAGCAGCATGATGCTGTTTGAATGTCCGCATTGATACTCGGACATGATAATCAATATTCACAGTGTGAGATGAGGCGCAGCTCAGGTTGGGGTCTGACAGGTGCACTCCATGACCAATTAAAGTGCTAAGCGACTAGTAAGAAGTGATCAATTATTGGCAGACAGATTACCATTGTTTTGACATTATGTCACCCAGCGAAAATGTCAGGCTGGCAAACATTTGTCCTGCCTTGTCCTGCAAAAACATCAAATTGTTCAATCAAGGTTCCCTCAGTTGAGTAAAGGGAATGGCATGAGGTGCAATCAGCATGATCTAGCTTGATTTACCTTGGACATGCTAACAGACCTCCAGGTGACTGACGAAATATTTGACAAAACACACAGATTGCCACTTTGACACCACCAATGTCACTCCTGTGCTGCTCAAAGTGAGTAAATGTTATCAATGGTTTGCTTTTCCTTCCTTTGTGCCACAGATGTAAGCACTATGCTAATCTATTTTTTCCTGCACATCTGCAACAAAAGCAGAAATACATGTGGTTTCAGACACAGAGAACACAGATCAAGGGCATGTTTCTCTTAGAAAAGACAAGCACGCCAGCTTTATTCCGCACTGCCAGTTTTCACCATGGCAGAAAGCACTTGAATGCACCACAATAGGACTGGAAGATCCGATGTGACGGCATCTCAGCCCCCACAATAAACAAATCATTTTAAATGATATTTTGTATGAATTTTGATCGCATTCTCTCTTACAGCTGAAGAGCTCTCAACTGGTGATAGATGGAATCCCATTTCCCAACAATGTCAATAGCTGCGAAGAATTAATATCAGCACAGACCGTTAGAGGGCTGAATCAATGGGAGACAATTCCATGCTTCACCTTGCAGACAGCATCAGCGTTTATCTCACCGTTTTGCTCCCTCTCTGATGTCCTCACTGCTTGCATAAAACAATCATAAACCTTGATTAAAATATTTATGCACACAAGCAGCAAATAACTCCACATTTTCTAAGAAAATAGAAAGCTGTAATTAAACTTGCTCCATTGACTTTCATGGTTATTCACTCCTGCAAATAAGGCCAAAATCCATCCATTGAAGGAAAATGGCTGT
>JAPZDX010000023.1:8364783-8378947 GCA_029783625.1 Naso annulatus | reverse complement strand
CACTAAACGAGAGAGAGGAGAGCAGGGAGCTGTTAAGATAAAAGTTATCACGCCTGGAAAAATAGTTCCTTACAAGTGTTGCCTTCCTAGCTCGAATATTAGCGTGAAGAAGGATTTTGACACAGATGTTCTTTTTAACTGATGGTGTCACACATTTTCAGGTATTTTTTAGAAAAGTTTATTGAATATGGACAAAATGTAAACAAATACAATATCTTGCACATGAAGCTGGTTTGGAAAAAAATGAGTGGGGTTCATGTAATCTGTGTGGCCGATGTTGACAAAAGACAATGACATGGAGTAACACTGATATGGTCCTTTAAAAACTGGTGACTAATGGTTAACACATTTAGGACATGATACGAAAATATGCTTAAATTCATGCAACAATTGTTGAGGTAAAAAAAAGAGGTCGAACCAAACAGTTTTGCTCTGTAATGCACGGATATTCAGACTCTCTGGTATTCTGTGTAATAACGTGAATGTCAACAGCCAGCTAAAGGTCATATTCTGATTCTACATTCAAGCATGATAGCAAACATGAAATATGCTGATATTATCTGGCAAACTAAGCATATAAACCTCTTACTGTTTGATTTATTTGTTTTCCCCTTGTTGCAGCTCTTCCGCTAAGTGTTTACAGAGACAATTGTGTTTGATGTTTGAGGATATATAAATAGCTTCTGCAGAATATAATTTTAAGGGTTATGAGCCATTGCATAAAAAGTGTATGCATTAACTGCGACTGTTTGTTCCCGTGGTGATCCTCACAGAAATGTTCTGAGCTGAGCTCTTTTGCTATGAGACCTCTCTACCTGCACCACTGTCTATTTTCTCCATTTACCTCCCTTTTCACCATATTTCTCCCCCAACAGTGTTCATCTTATCAAACTGTACCAACCTCTCCGTGTTCAGTTTACACTCTGCTGAGCCAATGTCATCATTCCTATGTATCTTGCCAGGTAGAATTGGCCTCCTTTTCTCCTTCCTGTTGTTCATCTGCTAAAAATAAAGCTCCCGTTTTCGGAGCTGCCGTGAGGCTCCAGTCTGCTCCTCTGCGGGGCTTAAAACTTCACTTCCTGACAAACAGACATTACTTTCAAGAACCAGAAGCAAACCTGGTTGTCTGATTGTTGCACATGTTTGTAACGTGTTGATCTCATTAGCGTTGGTCAACTTGTCACAAAAAAAAAAGTTACATTAGTCAGATATGTAAAGCACTAGAAATGCTATTCATTCAATTACAATATTTTTTTTTTAGTTTATTTAAAAGACATCCACAGAAAAAATATGTGAGCTAAAACAAATTTTTATCCATTGTTCCTGGTCTGGTATTGAAAAGACTGAAAATTGTTTAAAATTGATGTCTTGATGTAACAAATATGCAGAGGACAGTACAGTAAACATCAAATAAACAGTGACATAGCATTAAACAAAATACACTTGAAAAAAGAAAAAAAGAAAAAAGTTTCAACCCAAAGATTTGATGTAAACATCGATTTAAATTTTGATTTTTCAAAGTTTGCTTATACTGTTGATTTCAGTGTAAATAAAAAAAAACAAAATAGTGACAGTTTATATATAATGTATATATTTATAGTCAATAAAAGTGTTGACTAAGAAGATTTAAGGTGTGCTCAGACAAATTGGAAATTTGGAAATCTGCATGTCAAATTCACGCTGGTTGATGCAAATGACGCACAACAAGCAAAGGCAATTGCGTCCAATGTGGCATTGTTGGAGTTGAAATTATTCAACTTTTCTGACGAATTTAAACATTTATGGCGTATCATTGGTGTTATACCTGCATGTGCTCTCTTTTTTTTGGCAGCAGAGCTGGCCTGTCTGCTGGCAGGAGATTTGAGGTGGGATTGCGTGGTACCTGAGCCTGTGTGTAATGATCTGCTGGCAACAATCGCTGCTTTGCTGAGGTTGGCCTGCTCATTGTCTATTTGGCATTTTCATGCAGTACTTTGTTTAGCCGCAAGCTAAATGTAACTTTTCCTCTTGTCTCTGACAGCTGTTGTTAGTTATTGAGCTGCATCCCTCGCAGCTCTTGCACTCTGCCATTATGTTTGTGTTAACCTACACATGTAAGAAATTTAAGTTTTACTATATTTGGTAATTTTAGTTTATTTGTTGACTTGTAGGCCAAGCTGCACATCACAGCAGGTGGCTCATTCCTTTAACTGGGGCCTCCGCACTCCAGTATCTATTGCTGTTCTGTGTCTACTCTCTTTCATCACTGCCACCACTGGTTGTCCTCACTTGGACTAAACCCCTGTGTGCTTACTGACTGTCATGCTTCTCATTGGACGTAGATTTGTGACTGTTTTGACGCTGCAGTCTGGTCGCACCTGGAGCTGTTGGGCCTGTGCGAGCGACGGGCTGATCCCCTGCAGTGGTGGTCCCTTCATTTCCCTTTATAGTAGTGCACTTGGGTGTTAAGCAGACGGTGTGTGGTTTTTCACGTGTGATGTGCAGCATCAGGACCCTTCCCCTGCCCCTCAGCTAGTCCTCCTCACCTGGTAAGCCCTTAATCCTGCTCCTAGTCTCTGTATGTTAGCAGCAAACTCAATGGAAATCTCCTGGGGCCATTAGGGACTGTGCAATAACTGTGTTAATAATTCGGGTGCCACTAGTGTAAATTTTATTGAAAACCTGTCCTTTTAAAAGAATGTTGTTAATAAAATCTTTGGCTATTTTTTTTTAGAAGCACATCTCTGCTCCAGTGTTTTTCGTACCTGTGTGACCTGGTGTGGTTAGACCCTTTTATCATTTCCCTGGGGGTGAAATTTCCCTAGGTGGCGTTGTCAGATTCCAGTAAATCTAAATAACCCACTTTACCCTTGCTGCCTTGCCACATTCTAATAACAATGGAGCAACAATGTGAAAGGGACAAAGCCTTTGATCCAGAGACATTTCAGGCCATCTTTGAGAAAAGTCTACACACCCCCACTGTTACAAGTTCACTTAACACTTTGGTACAATGCAAAAATGTAGGATAACACATTATGAGTCACTAACCCTCGAGACAGTCTTTGTTAGCTTTTGTGCAATAGCTCATAGAATGGGTAAGATTATTGCTGAGTGAAAACTTTGCAGGCCATGTTCCAGTCTCCTCTTTAAATCCACCGTCTGTGTGCCATAAATGACTAACTGACTTCTACACAGGGAGGGCAACTTTGCTGAACTACTTAAGACTTTGTTTCACAGCTCAGTGTTCTGAGTGGAATGCAGTTGAGGAACTTGAAGCCTTGAAAAGCTAAAAACAGAATTGCTTCAAGCTTATAAAGTAATTCACATGGACATAATTCATCCACTTTTTGGATATCAAGATCCAAAGCACTTTGGTAAATAAAATACATTTAGACAGGCAGGTATACCTAGAGTACCTCTAACATTGAAGTCCAAAAGCCCGTGAGCCGATTGCCATTGAACATCGAAGAATGAGACAAGATGGAATCAGTCTGACTGCTTAGCAAACTAGTGTGATTGTTTAATAGGACATAAGACGTGAACTCGGGAGTAAGACAATGCTGTCTGGGACGTTTTCAATAATATATCATTGCACTAAGCCAGATGGTTCCCTCCTGGACAGTCTTGTCTTGTTTGAGTTGTGCCTACTGAATGCAAAAAAGTAATGAACGATACAGCAGCAAGGCCAGATTAGTCAGTTGAATTAAAAAGGTCATAATGCTTAGTCAGTGGAACTGTGACTTCAGGAGAAATATTTGATGAACTGTCCCAGTGTTGGCACGTTGCTGACATTAAATATATATATAAAAAAGCCCTAAAGCACTTTGCCTTCTCAGCACATTCCTCAAACACATTTCTAATAACCCTTGTAATGTCCAAGTGTGTCCTATTTCACACAGAAATGAAATGAAATGAAAATACACTTTTAAAAAGGAATTTAAACAACAGTTTTTTTTATTTTCTCCATCTAAGCAGGATCAGTAGTTAGTGCTTATACTAATAATACATTTTCAAGAAGGAGAAACACTTTGATTTCTGTTTAAAAATCCACTCAGTCCAACAGTCACACATACATGTGCAGTTGGTTGCTCACCTTGAAATTCACCTGTGAGCGAGCAGAGAGCAGATACTTGCTTCTACACAGATGGTACTGGACAGATGGAGATTTTAACAGGGCCGCTTATGTCCTTGGGCACCGGAGAATTTAAGTCTTGTTGACTTAAAGTAGGTAACTGTGCAGCACTGTACATTAGGTGAGTGACTAATCCCATTACTTCAACATACAGTATGGGACAAATGCTTTGTCAGGACTAGCTTTGACATGACAAAAATAATATAGATAATGCATTTTTTAAAGTAAAATGATTTAAAAAAAACCCCCAAAAAAACGCTTATTTTAAGGTGGGTTTTTTTCCCTGTTGCACCCATTACAATAAAATATCTTGATTTGGTACATTACAGTCACAACGAGATGAAAGGAGGTGACATCTTTCATGTTGTGGTACCAATTAGTCAACATTTCAATGTGCTTAACACTTAATTTCCCTATTACATGCCAACATGCTAACTCCAAGCCTGTAAGCAGTTAGTAGTTTGTTAAATTTTCACATGGGGAATTGCTTAAACATTAACACAGCAGCACAGATGCTACAAAATGATAATTGAAACATTATAGGCATATTTTAAGCCTATGCAAAGCAGCAGTGTGTCTCTATGATCCTTGCTGCTCCTCTGCCCTTGATGTCACTTGTCATTTCCATCATGCAGGTGACAATATAGACGTTAAAGGTTGAGTATTTATGTTATATTGTTTGAAGAATATTATAAATCCAAGAAAAAATGACAGGAGGGTGGGACTCAGGAAAAATGGTGCAAATACAAATTTGTTTTCTACTTAGCACTACGTACAATGCAGTGGGTTTATTAATACAGCACAGTTTGGATACAGATATTTCAGAACGTGGTTGGGGCCACGGATTTCAACTTACATAAACCTCAGTCAGATAAAGGATCAATGTGTCAGGCAGACTAGACTGTTCAACTACACAACCCCTTGGCCCCTGCTCTGCTACTTGGAGATAAATAGCGGGGATGGCAGGTTAATGAGGGGGATGCATTCCCCCTCATTAACCTGCTGCCTGTTAGCATGCTAATTTTAGCTGAATGATGTTAATGCTAAAGGTACATGGCTGAAATTGCCTAGATAAAAGCTAAGCAGAGCTGAGATGACCTTAAATGTCAACCAAATAGGGAGAGAGAGGGAAAAATAGGTTTAGGTGAGAACAAAGCCTTTCCCCAGTAGTGGCAAAGTTATACCAACAGATAAGATTTCAAATTTTTCATTTGGCAATATCTTTTTCCCCACACCATGACTATAGATGTTTAGAATTGTTTTTTTAATTTTACTTAAAGGCATACATTTTCACTTTACATTGAGGTAGTTGGTAGGAGTTAGGTGACTTGATTTAGGACTCTTTAAAGGGAAACTCCATTGGTCTTCAACCTTATCTCTATCAAGTCAAATTTGGCATATGATTTGAAACTCAGCAATATTTTTTTCAGTGGTCTCTGCGTGTCTGTGGTGCAGCATCAAAATGTCTTGTTTTTCTGTGAACCGGCAATGTCACTGGTTCTTGGAAGAACTACAAACCCCTCAACCTTCCCTTAACAACTTGTTTTGAGAGGAATTTCAGGCCCTTGTGGATCAGAACCCCCTCATTATTGAAAACAATGCAATAGTCAAGAAAAAAATAATGTTCCCGTGCGACAGATAACGATCTTGATGATTCTGCAAGTACTATTTTTCTGTGATTATCTCATGTAGGAAATAATAGGAGCTATTAGTAGTCGTCTTTCTACCGATCTGTGTCGTGTTGACTTAGCAGCTTCAGTACAACACAACAAAGCATGTTAAAAAAACACTGGACAAAAGAACTAAAACTGATGTAAATAGCTAATATTACAACACAATATAACAATATCCATGTGATTACTAAACAGCTTACGGAAGTGTGTGTGCCTTTAGTTTCTGGAAATTAACATAATTTCCAGAAACTAAAGGCAAAATTGCTCAGGTCATCATGCTGCCTGACATCTAAAGAAAAAAAACTGCTACTGGAATATTTGTCATAAATTCATTTACAATTTATATTAAATTTTCATAACTAGACACATGCATAAAATGATCCTCTTCATGGTGTGAGAATAAAGTTGATTTGACTTCAGCATTAAGCTTTCACAGTGGCTGCTTGATCTCAGAGGGCCATGAGGTCAAGTGTGCTAAACCCAAGAAGCGTCCCTCTTTATTTCTCTACCTCTTATCTCTCTTTACCCAAGAGATGATTACCTTCATCATTTTCATTTTTTAGGGAAGGAACTTTCATCTGCTTCTCTTACCAAGAGGTTTCTTAACCTGTAAATGACCATAGGAGAGCAAAATCAAATCCCCTTGCCATGGGGCACTAAAAGGAGAAGAACTGCTGACTGCTGCGTGCAGTTTTGGTGATTCAACATTTTCTATTTCATTCCAAACCAGCAACAGACATGTAAAGATTAGTACTAAATCTTTATCAATCAATAAACTAAAGGGGTATCTTTTCAACAAAACACTGTAGTAGGAAGGATTTTCCGTGTAATTTAGTGACATTCTTATTAGTATTATTACCGTCTCTGTATTGATCTTCTCCAGATATCCTCACTTGCCCCTCCCCCTAGAGATGCTACCCTTCTACCAGGCACTTACCATCCTGCTAAAGCTGCATTGATTTTTTTTTAGCCTCTTGATTTTAAAGGACAAAGGAAGGAGAGTCCACTGCCTTGAAGAATCTGTCCTAATGGAAATGCAGAGAGATGCATTGTCTGCTGGCAGGTGTCACTCACAGGCAGGTTTTGTGCTTGTATTTCCAGGCACACACTGCAACCGTGTTATGGAAAAGTCAAACTTTGTTGTAATTAGTTTGTGTTAAAGGGGAGGGCTTACAAGCCTAGGGACACGTTTTGTTTATGTGCTCCTCTGGATAACTTCTCTGCTGTATTTTTGTTTACTTAATGCATACAATTGCAGAATATATTAGCCTAGTGCGCCCATTGACCAGCGTCATTTGGGACACATTTTATATTTTGATTTTTCACATTAAAGGTTTATGATAGGGCCTGACCGATATATGGGTTTGCCGATATCGGCCTATCAGTGACATATTGATTTGGGCGTATATGTTCTCCAATATACTGTGCTATTAAAGCTGTTTTTTAAGGATGGAAAATGCTTGGACTAGTGGTTTAAAATGACATTATTATATAGTTTGTCCTGCGGAAGGGGGTCTGTTATTTAATCACTAATAAGTGAAGTGTTTACTGTTCAGTCAGCTGAATAAAGTTAGTCAAAATGTAAGATATCCTGCCTCCATTTTATATCTTTGTCACAACTGTTTGACAACTACATCCAGCTGATATGATACATAAATAATATCAGCTGGATGTTATTTGGATGATATTTGAATTGTCTTGCTCCCTAATATGGGTCTTGACATCGGCCCCAAGAATCCCATATCGGTCGGGCCCCAGAGTATAATCCATCGATTTACGGTATGAAATTACATATTGATGATGCATGGAAGTTATTTTGTTACCTTTGATTTTGTCTCATTCACTGCTAATTTCTTTTGAGAAATGGTACACCAAAGGTTTGAGGAAAATAACATTTCCATTATTGCATATTCATTAAGTTTACGGTGTAAAGCAATAAAAGAAAAAAAAAAACTTTCTTTGTACCTACCTGCTCACACTGGATAGGTACAGCAAACTCCCATCGTGTCACAAGACTGCAGTGAAGTGAACAATGAATCACAGCAGTTAATTGCTGCTCTCTATTAGCCAACGTGTCAAACCAAAAAATGGATCCCGCAGGTGTAGTTATTGTAATTAGTTTGCTCAAAGTAACTGGAAGAAAAGCCAGCACTCTAGCCAGCGGGGGGTAAGCGAGAGAAAAATAGACAGCCTAAATAAGAAATGAAGAGAAGGAAAAGAGAGAGGAGCAGCTTCTGGGTGTGTAAAAAGGGATAAGCTTCCCTCAACAACAACCCAAGGACAACCATGTCGATGAAGTTGACCAAGAGGTGTTATGGGTCACTGAATATATTTCCATCCCTCTGTCAACACACTGTACGACCTGAAGGATGATGCTGTGCCTGTGCTGTAGGAGTAGGCTACATTGCAAGGGTGGGGGAGCACCCTGTGACCTTTGAAGTAAAAGATGGTGGTCTCCATTAGCTGCATATCAGAGGAAGCAGGCTTGTCTTACAGTCCCAGTGGACGAACACTTTAATTACATCCAAGGAAGGCAAATAGAGTATCTCTATGACTGTGTTAAGAGGTTGACTGGGAAGCCATGGCTGCACTTTAATATCAGAAAACTTTGACATATTCACTTACAAAGGTTCTGACACAGTGATGGCTTTTGGTTAAAACTTGTTGGTCCAGGGTTTGCAAAAATTTAGGCTGCAAAATTATTAGGAGGGGAGAAATTTTTTATTTATTTTTTCTGAAAATTATGCTTTTTTCTTGTAAAATGCTGGATACAGTCAGTTCTTTAGATGATTAATTACCCTAAAAGACACATAATTTTAAAAAAAGAATCAAGGTAATTGATGAGGGGTCACAATCAGATGTGACATCACTACAGACAGTGGTGAAAAGTAACTAAGCATATTAACTCAAGTACTGTACTAGAAGTGATATTTCTGTGCAAAATTGTTTTGCATATCAGTCACTCACCCTGAGACATCTTGATGTAAATAATCTTCTTTTTTCCCCTTCCAGCTTTCCTCTACAGAAAACAGGTAATTCCAAAAACTGCGTGCTTCCTTTTGCTGGCAGCCTAAGAGGGTACACTCATGAAAGCATCAAAACTTTCAGCAGCTTTGTGAAGTATGATTCTTCTTCATTGTGTCGTATGCACAATACTTCCAAAACACCTTTATTTTGGGTAGAAAGCTTCTAAATCCAACACATCTGATCCAGTGTTTTGTGTTGCAGGTAACACTCATTCTGAACGTCAGTGAACTCCGGCTCAAATAGATATGGTTCCACCAAAAACTGCAGAAACTCTTCTCTCTCTGTATCCACCATTTTCTGTAGCTTATCTTTATGGTCTTTTCTTAAAAAAATTCTAAAAAATTATCCCAAAACTGTAAGTGATTGGATGTGTTGGATTTAGTAAGAACTATACCACACAAAGCTGAGAGTTTTGTATGAATGCTTTTTGATTATTTTGATGTTTTTAAAATTGTACATCCATTGGCTGCCAAGGAAGCGTGCATTTTTGAAATCACCCTGTTTACTGTGGAGGAACGCTGCCAGGAAAAATATTCTTCAATTCAAGACATTTGGAGGTGAGTGATTGGTATGCAAAACAGAATTTTGTGGTAAAATATCACTTGAAATACAATTTTGAGGTACATGTACTTTAAATGAGTATTTCCACTTTCTACAACTTTGTACTTCGACTCCACTACATTTCAGAAGCAATTATTGTACTTTTTACTCACTACAATTATCTGATAATTTTAGTTACTGGTTATTTTGTAATAAATAAAAATAAATTCAGATGAATAAACAAATAAAAAGTGACATAATTAACTTTGATCCACAGCGCGAACTCATAAGCAACCGAGCAGATAAAGTATATGGTTGAAATTACATTTACCAGCTACAGCACTGAAGTGATGCACTCAAGAATGAATAAATAATGAAAGTCGGAGTTTATTGTAAAAAAATGTAAAGATCAAAAGTATCATCTCATTTGTCTTATAAATAGTAAAGTGAAGTCACAGCGGCTTAGCCTAAAGACTTGAGACAGGGGGGAAAGAAGTGTGCTCTGTCTAAAACAACAAAATCTTAATCCCTACAAAAGAGACAAGAGAGTATTATTGATCCTCTCATCTAACTCTTGGCAAGAATGCAAATAAGTATGTTTTCAAAAATGCCAAAATATTCCTTTAAGCCACTGTTGTTCCATAATATACTTTACTGTAATAATGATGCTTTACTATCATTTCCACATACAAAGTAGCAGGTTATACTGCAGATTTACACATCTTTTTATTTATGTGTCAGACAACAGCTTTTATTTTAATAATAACTCAGTTTACAAATATAGCAACATGGCAAAATGTGTCACACTGCAACATTTTGGACCTTAAAGCGCTGAAACATGATCAGAAGGTTTTATCCAGGGCTGCATGTCTTCATGCCAGGATGAAAGCACATTCGGTGGGCATGCTGCGCCTCTGGAGCCCATTGTATTTCCCAGCCGCATGCACACTTAAAAGGGTCACCTTGGCGTGGATGTTGTCACCCCTCCGCCGGCCTGCCTGTTGTCTCTCTCTACTGAGACAGCAGTCATCAGACTATGAGTGATCATGTGAGAGTGTGTGTACGTAACATTTAGTATCACACGTACTCATACAACCTTTCTCAAAGCCTCACATGCGCTGTCACCTCAAACTGCCACATCTCCATCGATAGACAATTACCTCAGTCCACTGGAGAATTTATCTCTGGGTTTGCCTTCACAAGAGAATCGTTTGCAAATTCAATTGAGTGAAACAAAAGGTTAATAGGTGCGCATGAGGCATAGAACATAAATAGTTTGCAGAGGAACTTAGCGGAAATGGATTGTCATGCGAGAGAGGGTTAACTAAATTTTCTCTCACGACTTAATGCGTGTCTCTCCGGCGATAATCTGTATCAATACATCAGATAGTCGGATGGCAGGGAGTCATTGTGGGAATAGAACAACTGACAGGCAGAAGAGCTTTTAAGACAGATAGAGGAGCAGAAGCTAAGGCACCACACAATGAAATTCTACTTGTAAATAATTAAACACATCATGACCTACACAAAGACAACAACAGAAAAAATCGAAAGTATATACCGAAGGAGGGCAATTATTTTTTCCTGTGGGGCCACATGAGAAACCCAGACTGTTGCCAGGGGCCAAACACATTTTATAATGCCATAACCTTTTTTTATTGTGAGATTAAACCATAAAAGACATTTATTTGTTACAGATATTGTATCGAAAATCACTCCAGACATCATCTTCGTAAGAAAAATCAGTCTTTGAACTTAATGTAGCCTACAGGACTAGCCTACATTTAATAACCGAAACAGAAAATCTCTTAGTTTGTCAAACATTAAAAAGGTCTGCAAAAAAATTACTTTGAAAAACAGGATAAAACCAAATAAACTTGAGAAAAAAAAAATCCAAACCAATGCACCATTTCCACACCTATACACACATGTTGGACAGTCCACTGTGGATTTTCAAGACCATTAAACAAAAAGCTTGACAAAATACTGTTTTATCCAGTCAGTACAGTTAAACTTGTGGAAGCTCATGCTTTCATGGACACAAACAACCTCCCCTGTCTTACTGTTTAATGTCTAAGAACTGTTACCTTGACAAGTGTGCTGATCAATATGTCTTTCAAAACATAGCTGTAAGGCCTTTTTTGCACGAGGCTTTGTAAAAAGTTCTTGCTGAATTTGTAGCTTAACAAGCAATCATACGGCTGTTTTCACAGATTTTTCTGTGTTTTGTTGCAAAATAGCAGCTTATGTTTTAGTCTTTACAGCCACCTGTTTGCTGCAAACTACGCAGACAGCTTCACCTCCAACTTCAGTACAAAAAATAGCAGTCCATAACTTATTTATCACTCTGCATTTGGCATTAACTTTACACTTTTTAGCATGTTACTGAATGGCGCATGCCAAACCACTACAGCCTAGAATGCTGTTATTTAAGTTGAACTCTGTCACTTTGCAACATTAAACATTTAGAGGGATCCATCATGCTATTAAATTTTTTATTTTCCTTCAGGTGAAGCTAGCATGTAGGCTTGCTAGCAAGCAGTAGGCTACAAGTGCTAATATTAGCACCATTTTCCACCTGCACACTCAATGCAGTGTTACTCTTACATTTCAAGAAGAAGAAGAAGGTCTTGGTAGCATTAGCTGTCTTTCTTTGGGTCTAGTTATGTCGACAGCAATAACCAGACTGTCACTGTGGCAACAGGTAGTCCTGTAACCTCAGCAGTTTGTCTGTTACTCCATGTTTTGAATTATTGCATGGAAGAACTAACATGGAGAGTCCAGGCAGAGTCACACAGTAACATACGGAGAGCCGTGATCACAGATGGGACTGACACCAACAGCTATGTCGCCAGCCTTCTGGTTAGCTGCTTGTTTGGAATGAAACTGTAGCTGTAGTGTGGGCAGTATTTATACACAGATCATACTGGACCAGCCATATTATAGACCTACACTAACGTAGGGGGAGCTGTCATGACAGAACAATAAATTAAAAACCATTTGTGGTTATTACAAGTTCGTTAAAATAAGTAGCCCAGACAAACAGCATGATATGCTGAATTAATTTCAATTTAGATTCTGGTTTAATATAATATATTGGTGGTTTAATCTCTTAATTCTTGATTTGACTGGCCACAGGCTGCAGTATGTCTACATATAAGGAAGCCTTTGTTAAGTCATACAAATTCTGCACAACAAAAAGGCCTTTTTACAGAAAATGATGCAGCCCAGTCACACAATATGCACAGTTACTAAGAAGCAGATGAAGCCATGCCATACTGCAGCAGAGGCCTGGTGGGAGGAAGCCTCAACCTGCTGTCAGAACAGAAGATTGCCAGTGTGTTGATGCATGTTCTGTGCAGTCCACTCATTCAGCATTTCAGCACAGTTTCGCCTAAAAGTACTTGACATTTCCGATGGAGTAATGCAAATTCGCAAACACAATGGAGCCCGTGTCTCTCCGCTGGGATGGGGTAATCCCTGGACATCTGTTTGTGAGGCGTCCTGAGAGATGGGCCTGTGGAGACGAAAGCGTGCCCGTTTATTTTGGTTGGCGCCTTGCTTGAGACAATGACGGGCAATGTCCTGTGCAGAACAGTCGAGGCTGGTTGGGCCGATGGCAGTGAAAGCAATTACAGGGAACAAGGAGACCCTGTAGACATGGCAACTCCCGTGGTACTCTTTCTTAAAGCTGAGGTCTTGATACATACAGGAATGCAGGAGAGGGACTGTTTTTGAAACATATGCGGGCTGCAAAGTATGACTTTGTCTCTGTCTTTGTCATGCAAGCCCACAAAAGAAAAACTGCAGAAAAAGGAGGAGCCTGAGAAAAGACAGAGAGGTGAGAGACCAGTACTGTCTCTACACACGACAATATTCTGTCACACACCATTTACACACCTGAGGGCAGGAAATCTTCTGTTTACACTTCAGTCATGGTTGTGCTCGGTGCAGACTCTCATGTTTAGTCCTGAGTACATTGCATGACACACAGTTTACTCTGCGTGAGCCTGCTGAGTTTCATTATTTCTTACATGGGAGAAAAGAAATGAACAAGACAAAACGGTGCTTGATGGGGTTTGGAGGTAATAGGATTAAGTGCAATCAGATGAACGGATAATAGTGATATACTGCAGTAATTACAATGATAAGGTGACAGATGCTTTTAAAGCAATGATTACGAAGGTGCTTAAAGGGAAAATGCATTTGGAAAATGATGAAGTAACACTTTCACATTTTGTATTGAAAATAACTTTGTTAGCTGAAAAATCTGTTTTGCACAGTAGCTAACACTCCATTTCTCAAGTCGATCTGACCTTTTCAGTGGCTGACATTAGTAATTGTGTTTCTCATCAGATAATTAGTAAAATGTTGCAAATCACATCTTTATATTAATCTCTGCCACCTTGCCGTTAACCCTGTCAACATTCTCCAACAGTCTCATTACAGCGATTTACCATTTCCTCGTATCTCCAGTCATTTCGTTGTTTACTTGATGTTGCCAGCCAAGTTACACATTTACCATGGAACCTTGCCAACAGTTTGAGGCTATGTTGCAGTACAAACAACACTCATCTCACATTAATAATGAGGAGGGGCTGTAAGAAAAACTTATGCATAAATTAAGGTGAAAGGTTATTTTGCCCTGTCTTGTTGTGAATATTACTCTCTTTATTGAAACATCTCTCTCTTTTCTCTGTTAGTTTTCCAACTCTACAAGTCAAACTGTACTTAGATGTGTCATGGCACATACATCAGAAATGATTACTGACAATTTTGGCCGCATTACACATAAAAAAAAAACAAAACAAAA
>JAPZDX010000023.1:8324955-8335331 GCA_029783625.1 Naso annulatus | reverse complement strand
CACTATTATAGTGTGGTGTGACCCCCAAATGTAGGGTGAGTGCTCAGTGTGACGCTTACAACTAAGGGTAAGGACACACCAACACAATAGTCCTGCCAGACGCAGGTCGGTGGGCCCAGTTGGTCCCAGTTGGCCCGGTGTGTCCCACACTGTCGGTACCAGTTGGCCTCGTCAGACCTCATCGGAGCTGATTGAGAATGTTGAATCGGCATCGACCGTCAGAAGGCATCAGTAGTGAGAGAAAATGCTCAGCCATTCAGCTAGCAAATCAGTGCAAAGGGGGGAGGAAGCAGGTCAGGCATTCTCGAGAATTATTCGCATTTACGTTAATGTTGCCTACTTGCGGAGAATGACGATAAGGTAGTTAGCTAAACAAAAGCCGCTTTGTTTTGTCTGCACATCTTCTAGCTTTTCTGTTTCCTCCTTCTGTGATCTCTAATTAAGGGATTACCGCCACCTGCAGGTATGGAGACTATGACCTCTCATGCGGGCACGCAGGCACAGAATGTACATGCTAGCAGACCATTGGGTGTAGTGAGTGTGGTGTGTTCAAGGGCAGATTTTTGGCCCAGACAGAGGCAGACACGAGGCAACAAGAGAAGACACAGCAGTTGGTCTCGGTTTCCTCTACTCAGCCCCGCGTGTCCTTACCCTAACAGTCAATAAGACACAGAGACAAGACTGAGGGAGCTTTAGTGGTGCTCATAGCATTCGAGCCCTGATCACAACAGACTAAACGTAGCAGAGCACCAAGTGCTCGATCAAGATATATCACAGTATTTTTCATTGTTTTAGATTTGTGCAATAATAATAAAATACATTTGCATAAAGCAAGCATATTTGTCCACTCTAATGTTGATAAGAGTTTTTAAACTTGAAAAGTGTCCCTTCAAGGTACATTTAGAACTGAAAAAAGAGTAATTAATTTGCGATTAATTGCGTGTTAACTGTGGACAATCATGCGATTAATCTCGATTAAATATTTAAATCGGTTGACAGCCAATGCACAGGTGCATAATACCATACAATATATTTTATAAATAACATAACTGGCTGTATTTTTTGCCTTATTATTCAAACTCACTCATCTCTAATCATTAACATTTGCAACTCACAGTGGCCATCCCCTCTTTGTGTTTGTAGTTTTTACAGCTGTGCATAACCAAACTTTGTGTACAATACCATTCTGAGTGCTTATTCACCTGTGCGTCCGATTTATGCCCCTACCTGCAAAACCAGTTACAGTCGTTTCTAATTCGGTTGAAAGAGTGTACTGCATTGTTTGGAAACATTGTTGTGATGTGTGAGATAAATACCAGTTCACTTTAATATTAACTATCTGACAGATGCTGATGTGTGTCACAAATTAAATCGGGTGTATCATGCTTTTCTAAAGTTGAAGCTGGGTGGAAACGCTCCTCCGTACGTTAGTTTCTCTCACAGATTGTATGAAAGTTTCTGTTCTCAAATCTTCATTACCCCAGATGAGAAGTGATATACGACTGATGTGTAAGACTGACAATAAGACAGCATTGTAAACCATTGCAGAGTTATTAAATTAGACATGAGTGTAGGTAAACTGTTGTGTCACAAGTTAATCTGTGTGTGGTGCTGCACTACCCTCAGCTACAGAGTGATCTCTGTATGTTGGATGATCTGGCAGGATTATTATTTGTCTAAATTGATTACAGAGAGAGAGAGAGAGAGAGAGAGAGGTCTGCTGTGTGAGCTAGACTGACAGTTAACGAGAGAAAGAGCAACACACTGCGCAGTAATTTTATAAACTTGTCTCCACAGAAATATGCATTCAAGTTATTATAAAGACACAAATATGGCAGGAATAACTTTCAATCCAGGTCCATTGGGAATAACTTACGAAAATTTAAGGTCCATCCAAAGTTGAAATTCTGATGCTAGCCTTGATGACATGACGCACCAGAAGAGGAGGATAGGAAAAAAACCCCCACAAAAAACAGAAAGGCAGACTTGCAGTCAGACCTGGCTGTTCTGGTACTGTGAAGGTTGTCAGTCACCCATTTTTAGGGCTGGGCAGTAAAACAATAGTGATATATATCGGCAATGGACACGTCATCAATGCAATAAAAAAAAAATTTTGATCGAAAGTTTGACAGTTAAAATAAAACAAGCTCTTCTCCGCACTGACTCATTAACAACCTATCATACCTCTAAGTAATGGAGTGTGCTACAAGTGACAGGCAAACAGCCAATCATTTAACAGACAAACCCTCAGGATGCGTCCTCCCCAGCTCATGATCAGCCTATCATGTCCCTGTACAATGGGCGGTGCTAGTGACACGAACAGCCAGTGGGTTTGGTTTGACGGCACCAAACACATGAAACAACAACAACACAGAAACAGAAAAATTAGTGCAGAAGGAGAAGACGTGCAATAGAATTTGGCCATATGGTAAATCTCCCAACCAGCCACCGTCAGCCCATCACCTGGCGACGTGCCAACACGTGCAGCGTGTAGTCACCGCTATTCACACTGTACCGAATGTCTGAATATGAAACATTACAGCATGTTTTTTTTTTTCTCACAGAACAAGTGCTTCATGCTTGTGATGAGGAGTGCGTAGAGATGGATAGATGGATTGGTACCCGAAAAATACGGTTATAAAATGCTGCGCATTGCTAACGGTTTTTGTACTCGCATAATTTTTCATGTGTAATCATCAGGCCTAAAATCTCGTCATTTTAGGGGAAAGGCCATAGACCAATTTTTTGAGGGTGCCAAGGCCAAATGCCAGGATACCAAGGCCATCTAATATAACATTGGTTTTAAGATCACAGATATAATATTTAATGCCTTATAATGTGCAATATATATGTTCATGATGCGTTACAATGCATTATAGAGACAGGCTTCATAGAAAGTGTTACCTAAAGTACTTCCTCTAGTGTGATTTTGATTTTTCAAGGTGATTCTTAATTGTACTTCAATTTTCATGTCCACTTTCACGAAACAAAAAAACATAAAGGCTAAGCTTACAAAAATGTGCATTAATAATATTTCAATTTGCAAATATTAGAAGTGAAACTATAAATCTGTTTTTATATGTGACAGTAACAAAAATCCAGCTGACAACATGTGATGGTGGTTAACTGATGCTAGGAGCAGTTTGGGGCCCCCAAAATGTCTAGGACTGGCCCTGCTGTGACAGGCTGTCAGCAGCTGCCGGAGAAGAAACTCTGTGGTGTGCTGGGTTATGAGAAGGATGCTGCACACTTTACTTTCTCGTGACTTTACTTTGTGTGACTGTGTGGAAACGTGCCGTTTTCCCATCACACACTGGATTCTAACAGACAGAGTGACATAAGGAGTCCAGCGTGGGTAAAATGTGTAGCAGTAAATTAAGGAGACGTCTCACGTATGAATCTCTGGATCTTCATGATGCTGCGTGTTAACAGACTCTTATAATGTGGTCATGGGTCATCTCCACCTCGGGTCAAGGCTCTAAAGAGAGCAGAATGGGCCTTGCGGGTAAATTAACTAACGCGTTTAATAATAATCGGTGTATTTGAGGAAATGGATCAGCTGACTGATCGTACTTGTATTTGCTTTAGACATTTTGTATTGCTGTGGCGGTCACAGCTTAACATTACCAGCAGGAATGTTGCTTCATGTGATGATGGTCTGTCCACCCTCGTTCTTTTGTCTGAGAACCCCGCGAGTGAAGTTATGAAGGCATGTAATGATAACTGTGTACTGTGGGAGCGCGTCAGCTGATTGATCGGAATGTATTATTTGCATTTTAGATCATCAGCAGCTGCGCTGTAGAAGGCTCCGCTTCCACCATATATGGAGGCAGTTTACTTTGAATTAATTGTATTTTCACAGTTGTTTTCCACTTGGCAGAACGGGCATCTATGTGGCACACTTTATTCACAGCAACACAGAGTTTAGGCTGCTTGTCCCGAGCAAGCGTTACTGTCAGCCCAGGCTCTGATTAAATACATGTTGCCTACCTGAAATCTGCTGAAAAGTGGGCTGTCGGGTGTGGCTGTCTACTCCCGGTGATCAAGTGATGTGATTTCAAACAAAAAACTCTTATTTGACTCTTACCACGATGCATAACAGGTCAGAATCTCAATAATATATAAAAGGGGGGCGAGTAGGGCATCAAGGTCAGGTGGCCGCGGGGATGAGAGGGGCAGACTGCCAAACAGAGAGGGCATGGCGGACATGGCCGCCGTGGCCGCCGTGAGATTTATGCCCTGGTAATCATCACTTACAATTATTTTTATTCTCAGCTCTTCAGTGAGAGCAGAGCTGCATTGCTCGTCAACTTGATCAGGCAACTTCCACACAGAGGGCGCTTCACAGGCACTCTGCCCCTGAATAAGTATTTACCTTGACAGATGAGCCTCATGTCGCTTTACAACCCTTATTGATAGTGTTGACATTAAAATTACTACCTGTGTGCCTTGAAAATAAAGTGGTTCAAAATAAAGTGGTCAAATGCAAACTTTTTCTCATGATTTATTTTTATTTTTTATCATTAAAGACAAGTCATTAAAAATCATCAATTATCGATATCAACTGATATAAAATATTTTACATCAATATACTTTTAAGTTGAATCGCCCAGCCCTACCGCATATACACGCTAATTTTGGTGTGGAAGGGGTATTAGACATGCATGTTTTTAGTGCTCTTGGCAGTGCCCTGTGCACAAAAATTGGAGCACTGGCAAAAGATGTTGCATGAAATGGGATTGGACTGGTCTGTATTTACACATACAGAAGACTCTGTGTGCAGTCCTTTCCACGCTTTATGCCAAAATTCATGAGCAGTACTTGTTTAGGGCATTTGTTGGAAAAGTTGGAAGCATTGGCCCTAGAGTTAGAATTAGGCGGTATCAGAATAATGCAGTGAAATCCTTTAGGGCTTTTTAAACCAACACCTGGGGTCTGTATCACATAGAATGATTAATCACTATCCTGGTCCACTTTAAACAGCTTTGAGCACCACAATCTCCTTTGCTGTGCTCAAGGGGCCATGTTGATGCAGTCAGCTCTAATGTCATTACAGTGTCGTGAACACAGCTACGCACAGCATTTGGCAAAATACGTATCTCCACAGAAGTAAACAGAAGATTTAAAAACTGTCAAGGCTGCATTACTGGGCTTGATGATGCTAACGTTCTCAAAATGCATTGCGGACCACAAACAGAAGAATTCAAAGCAGATGTTGTGACTGCTGCTGTTCTTTGATTTAAAGGACTTGGGCACAAAAGTGTCTGATTTTCCGCCGCTTGGCCAGCAAGAGTTCCAACTTGTCCATTTCATTTTCCCGTGACCGGGCATTGGCCAGGAGCAATCCTGAGTCCGAGCTGGGCTAAAGGCTCTTATCCCGGCTCTCCTCCCTCTCCTCCTTGGGTGGTCCGGTTAGCCTGGCTGGATGTTCAGAGGATGCCGTGGGCACTGATCATCTTAAAAATTTGCTGCTCTTATTCCAAACCCCACACTTCCTTTTCCAAATTTGACAGGTGTATCTCTCTCATAGGTACCAGGTGTTTTAACAGTAAAGCTGAAAACAACAAAAAAACAGAGTAAAAGAAACAAAAAATATAGCAAGTTTAAAGGAGCTACCGAGAATTACGTGTTAATTTTTGTGGTGGGTGAGGTACTGTTTGCTCGTAGCTTGAAGTACGACTTTGCATTTTGTTATCATGTTTACCAGACAGATGTACTGTGCTTGACATTGCTAGAAAATGTTTGTACGTCTGTATTCTTGTTTTCATGTAATTTTACATACTGACACATTGAAATCTGCCTCTACCCTTCCCAACCATTTGTGTCCACACAGCCGTCTCCCTTCCCACCCTTCAAAAACCATTGTGACTAATACAGACAGGGACAGTTAAAGATTTATAGACAGACAGACAGACGGGTGGAGAGAGAGCTTGACAGACAAACAATCAGACATGGCTAGACAAGTGAGCAATCAGGCTGATTGAGCAAAAGATGGAGTGAGTTGGTTTGAGAGAAAATTAAAGTGGGGTAAGATCAAATAATGAAAGAGGAACAACTTGTTTTAGTAAAAAATAATGTAGAAGAAAAAAATTATGACAAGACCATTAATAGGAATAGATAATAATATAATGTATAAGTACTAGTAAATAATGATAGTGTAGTTAAATGAATAATATGTAACATTTCTACTAGGGCTGCACATTTAATGGGACTTAATTGAAATCGCAATATCACCTACTGCAACAATTAAATCGCAGGGAGGCGTAATATTTGTGATGGGTACAAAGTGTCTCAAAATACCATTATATTCAAATATTGCTGGGCTGCAGAGTTGTCCTGGCCTACACATCATATTCTACAGACTTAAGGAAGCATCTTTGTTTGGTACACATCCGTGCAAAAATCAGACCATCATCATTTTAATATGTTCATGAATTGTTTATCACTGAAAGAGAGAAAAATGATGTAAAGATGACCGTTCCTTCTGGTATCGCATATCATATCGTAATTGCGATATTACCACAAATAATTGCAATTAGGTATTTTTTCAAAATCGTGCAGCCCTAGTTTCTACATTTAAATGTCTAAAAAAACAGTCTTAGTTATTTATTTTTTTTGTTTTGTATTTTTATTGTCCCAAACGTTTTCATTGATATTCAGACCACAGTAATCTGCAATTTTATTCAAGTAAAGGTGTGTTTTATTTTGTCACCTGTTGCTCACTTCTTGGTTAACACCAGTCAGAGTGAGGAAGGAGGTGGACAAAAGTGACTAAGCATAACCTGGATAAACTTAACTCGTCTATGAACATTTGTCTTAGTCAGATTTTCAACCGCAAATCTTTGCTGCTTAACGGTGAAGTTTATTAAATTCCCTTGATCCTTTATACTCCAGGACATCATCAAACTCCTGGTCCTAAGTTTAGGAAATGCTGGTATAGAGTATATTTAATACATTTAACTGTCCACCTGCGCGGTGGTTATTGTGTGGTGTGATTATACACTTTTAAAAATGCAAGAAACTACTGAAGTGTGGGCCTGTCACCATTCAGTAATTTTGCAACTTGTTTTGATTTTTTTGCTGTCTTTACTGTTTGGGAAGGTTGGTTCTTCATTTTCCCAATGACTCATTTGTCTCTCTCCTGCACATCCAGCTGAATATGTATGTGGACCTGATATTTTTTTCATAAAGGAGATTTTACAGAATGTTAATCTGCACGACTTTTCCATAAATGCAAACTAGATAAAATGAGGTCAAATAATGAATTAAAACATTAACTAAATTATAATTTAAATAATCAAATGTTGGGAAATCAAACATGGATTTTGCAGAGTGTGAGTCAATATGTGGAATGTGTGGCTTACATTTTATAGACTTGCTGCTCCTACTGTTTTTATGATGAGCAAATATTTGACAGTGGTTTGCTCTTCTCCTACAGAAACCCGATCCAGTTCAGCTCTCCGCCGTATACTCCTCCGCCCCAAATGCAGAGATCCTTTTCATCTCCAGATAATCTACAGAAGCATGTCATGGTAACATTTTTACGTATTTTGAAAAAAAAAAAACATCGAGTTGTGATTATTTGTACTGATATTGCAATTTGATTTGTAAAGCTACATGGAATAATCATTTTTGCATCACTGTTGCCATTTTTGTTGGAAAACATATTAAGATGACTGTGATGTGATTTTTGCAGGGATCTGTACCAAACAAAGATGTTTTCTTGTGTCTAAAAAATGATGTGTGGGCCAGGATGACTGGGAAGCACCACAATTTATGAATTAAAATGGTATTTTGCCTTTAAGAAATATCGCGCCTCCCTGTGATGTAAAATTTGCAGGGGACCATATTGCAGTTTCAGTAATATTTTGATTAGTTAATTTTGAATGACCCATGATGGAGAAGTTATGACAGAATTTGTTGATTTGTTTAAGATTGTATACAGACATGAAGACTGGCTTTCTCCCAGATTTTAGTAAAAGGTTGCCTCTGTAACAGATGAAGGGATGCACACACTGTATAACTTCAAAGCAATAGAAACAAGCTTTCTGGCCTTGATGATCTGTATGAAAAAGAAGTCCCGTTCTGTCTCTTTTTCTTTCTCTGTAGATGAACAACATGATGTGGCAGCTCCACATGCAGCAGCTCGAGCAGTTGAACGGCTCCTTCCCCAAGCCCATGCAGAGGCAGTCGTCTGCGGGTGGAAAAACTGGCAGAGGCGGCTCAAGGCAACACAACAGCTCCCCCTATCGGCATCAGCCGTCCCCGGTGAACAGTGGTGGCAGGAATCAGCGCTACGCAGACGAACAAGCCTCAGGCCGTCATCACCAGCAACAGTACAGCCACAGCCGGGACAACTATCAACACCAGAACGACAGGAGTAGCAACCGTCACCATGACAGTAGAGGGGGCAGCAGACATCATGACGACAGGGGAAGCAGCCGTGGCTACCAAGATAATAGGTGGCGACGTTACTGAGACACCCTAGAAAAAAAAAACGATTGTGAATATTTTGGCAGATCCACATGTATACTCAGGTTGTTTGTACATGAACCTACCAGTTTGAAGATTTAATAACTTATGCCTTAGAGACATTTTTGTTTACTTTCAAGGCATTTTTAAATTTGTACACTTCTTTCTTGTGAGCTTTTCCTCACAGATGTTGCAAAAATTTTGAGGGGGAGAACTGTATTGTCACAAGAGCAAGGGGAAAAAAAACGACATGACTGGTAGTCATTTTGGAAGATGAAGAAAAAAAAACATGTATTTAAAAAAAAACAGATTTAGGATACTGACCATTTTTTATGTTATGCAAATAGTGTTTAAATGGTGCTCTCAGAATTTTTCAGGTACTTTGCAGGAAAAGAACAAAAACTTTCAGCTAAAGATTCCACCAGCACCACTTTTCCCACAACAGGGCACCATTCTTCCTTACTGTTAGATCTGTCGACCTTTGCTCTTTCTAAGAATGGGTTTTATTTTTTTTTTATTCTGTGTCTGTAAGACAAACTGTTTTAATTGAACATTTTCATTATTATAAAGCTCATTTTGTTTGATTGCTTTGTGTCTTTCATCTGGCTAAAACACAAATGCCTGGGTGTTGGCTGCTCCTCATGAATGCTATTTACAGCTCTTTGTGTATGTGACTAAGTGAGCTATTGTATGTTGATGCTACATGCCGTTATACATGCACACATGGCCTTATCCACACCTATAAATGGCCCACATGTAACTAATAGGCTTGTGCAGCGGGTTACAAAGTAATCTACAGGTGGCGCCACATGCATTCTTTTATTGAACCAATTAAGATGTTAAAGATAACTGAGCCACATGATCAGCTCCTACATTTGACCTTTCTATTTAGGATCTGTGCTTTCAAGTCTTTACATGGGTTTAACACCCGCCCTGTTCACTTTACAGCATGCAATTATGTTCAGGTTTATTTTTTGTCGGAGTTGAGCACAGCGATATCTGATTCTCTTTTATCAGAGGAGTCTTTACGCCAATTAGTCAGTGGAGCAGGTTTCTCTCAATTGTGCACATGTGAGAGAAGTTTTCTATTGTCCCATCCCAGAATTAGCAGCACTTTGATCCTTAACATCTCATGTTGCGATCTGCCTCTCCGCGCTGATGCCTCCGTGTCTCTGCTCGGGCTTGCTTACAACAAAGTGATGATCAAATCCCTTAATGTCCGCGCTGAGGTCATAATCTACCCTTCCGAAAGTGCTTATGCCACTAGCAGCGGCTCCCGCGCTGTATCGACGACTGTCCCCCCCCCCAATAAATCTCACCCCGTCTAAAAGTGGAGGTGCATTTGCACCCTCTGCACTAAGCTCTCTGTCTTTGGTGTAATCTGCCTCGTGTCAGATTGCATCCTGATGCTCGCAGATCGCACTAATAGAGAGTATCCTCTGCTCGGTGTCAGTACTAAGAAGGCCATTATTGCGCTTCTGGCTGTGGCATAACTCGTTTAATTGGTTGAGCTGCCTGGCGTCTCCAGCCCTGGAGCGGGCGGATTAGAAAAGCCGATCAGTAGCCGCTGCTGTGTGGACTTATATAGAAGCGTATCTCCCTGAAATGATCCACTTCCAAAAACCCAGAGACCCTCCCGCACCGCAAACTTCAAGTGTCAGACTGCAGCCGTGGTATCTTGGACCTTGGCGCAACGTGGGGTTTTTGGGTTCATTGGTGTCAGAGAACTGGCGCAGGCCTAAATTGAGACTTAGTCTTAGCAGGTAGCCTATTGTAATATCTCTAAAATAAGAGAAACATATTTTCTTGCCCTCTAGACGCAAGTAAATTTTCTTTAGTAAAACCGACCAGCAAACGACTCTTGCATCAAAATAACAAGTGGGGGGGGGGGGAGTTTAGTTTCA
>JAPZDX010000023.1:8309734-8322346 GCA_029783625.1 Naso annulatus | reverse complement strand
TAGAGAAGTTCGTATCGGGTGAAATTAACATTGTGCACATTGTTGAGTGTTGGTTATGCTGGTGAACTAAGAACATTTCGTAAGTGCAACTAATTATATCTTTTTACATCATAATTCCCCGACCGTACAACCATACATGTATATAGGCCTACTAGTTTTGAATATTTCTGATATATCATCTTTGACACTTAAATGTGCAAGTGTCTGTCATTGAAAAAATCCTTTAATTGGTGCATCTTTAGGCTGTTCTAAAAGTTGGACCAACGACTTCACATTCAGTCTGGACTTTACATTACAAATCACGGCAGCTATAGCCTTGAGTGTTAAGTGCTGAAAATCAGAGATGTGAGATAAAGTGAGTGCCTGTCAGTGGTGCTTCGGTGCTTTTGTTTGGCGCAAAGGTGATGAATGGTTGCATTGATAGGTCGCCCTAAATTCACAGAAAAGCCAAAGAAGAGGCCGCAGACAGATAAACAGATAAAGTCAAATCTCAGTTTAGAATTTTGTGGTTAATACGCTGTAACTTTGGGTCTGTTATTTTGATTCATGTGGGTGTTGTGCCAAACCAAAGGCCTTTCTTTTTGTGTTTCGCTGCAGCTGCACACAGGAGGATTTTATCTTCTTAGTACGCTAATATAACAGCAATGAGAGAGACCTGTAACAACCCAAAGTTGTGCACAAAAAATAGAATTTTCCAAACCACACTATTAAAGATTAACTTTGCAGCACACTGATTTAAGTAAATAAGGTCATATCGAAGCTTTAAAGTGATTCCTCTGAATGATGATCTCTCTCCTCCCAATTTTATTATAATCTATGAAGTGCTTTCTCTTATTTTCATTTGACTAAAATGGTAAGAAAATTCTGGATCTCTACATGAAAGATAACAAATTTTGCATCCCTGAAGGTGTTTTGTACCTGCTGAATACACTCATACACTAAGGCGATGCTCAGCTGGCATACACGGCCAATATTGTCTTGTCAAAACAAAAGTCTTGACTCATTCTTAAGTTTAATTCCAGATGAATCCAAACAACTTAAAGGCTACTGCACATGCACTCCAGTAACCATTAGGCTAATTGCTCTAAAGTCTGAAATAATAGCCACTGCAATTTGATGATGACAGCGGCGGGAGGATAAAAATAGGTGAAGCGATTCCCTCATCCCTCTGATATGGATTTGGTGTGTGCTAGAGGTTACTATGACTGGCTCCCGTCTGTTCGGATGGATAGAGTAACCCGTCCTGCATATCAGAACACTGTGCCCAGCACTTATTTGTAGCTGCGGGGGTGTGAGACACAGTATATTCCCCAACATCCGTGGCTTTTAGCGCTTGATATAGAAGCTGGCAGGCTTACAGATCCTGGCCCAGAGAGAGCTGGCCTCTGCGTGGCCCCTGAACAGTGAAAGCTGACTTCTTCATTCTGCAAAGGGAGGGATGCTGTAACCTGCTGCCACCAGTGGAGGCCGCTGAAAGACAGTGGCACTAATAATGCTGCCTGAAGGAGTTGATAACAAATTAATTGGTTGGTTCTTTAATGTAAATTACTGGTATGCTACTATCATCATAATCTTCCATTTACTTTTTATCTTGTGACACTTTGTTGTGAATCTTGGTCCATATGTATGGAGCTGAAATTAAATAAGGACATTACTCTTCTCCACGTGAAGTGGCAGATAGCCTCCTCGTGGAGTTAATTCCCTGTCAGTTAAAACCATATCAGAGAGAGTGAGCCTTGACCTGGTGTTGAACAGCGAACAACATAATGGCAGGTTACAATATTTCATTTGGAGTTCCATCTCTCAGCGGGACCCCGGGCAGGGCTTTTAGTGCTGTTTTCTGCAAGCGGTGAGAGAGATTAAGATCAACTGTGGTGTAATCTCACCTGACAGCATGATGAAAAATTAAAAAAAAGGAAAAAAAAAAAAGAAATAAAGGGAGAAAAAAACAGAAGTGTGTGCAGCCTGAGGGCCAAAGTGTACTGGTTTGATACTGACTGGGGGGCTTTTCATCCCATCTTTACCCTAATCCGCTGAAGACAATAAAGTCTCCCATTAAGCATAAAGCTGTCATGAGATGGATGAATTCACCCGTGTCAGCACACAGAGGCAGGTATGCACACACATACTTCATCTTCAGATAATATTTGACAACCTCTATCATCGCTCCGTCATTTCTGGACAACCCCCATCATCAGATTAATCTATTTTGACAAGGGATCAGTGATAAATCAGTTTTTTAAAAATAGTTAATGGTACATGCTGATTTCAGCTGTGTGGATCAGTACTCAGATTGAACAGGCTACGTAAGGCCCTTTGCTGGGCTACCAGCTTCAGCTGGAGACGTTTGCAAGTGTGCCTGGGAAAATACGCTGACAGCCTCAACAGAATGCTCTTTTGCTTTTGGCATAATGCGAAGGTGAGGTTTCTAATTAAAGCAGCGAGTTAACAGGTAAAGAAGCTGCGTGGCCTGTTGCCCTGCACACCCTGAAAATGTTTGATCTGCGCTCCAAGTGAAAGGCCCAAAAAAAAAAAAACCCCCAACAAACATTTAACTGTGAAGCTCTCGATCTGTCACCGCACCGTTTACACCCATGTGCGAATGTGCACGTATGCTTGTCATAGCAAGTAATGAATCATACGTTTCAGTCACTCATTGACAAAAAAGCGGAGATGTTACGATAGGGAGCAGGCTGATGCGGGCCATACTTTACCATCTCAACGATGCCACACTGACAGCATTTGTCACGCAGCTGAAAAAATAGATCCCCCTTCTTCACTAAATGTAAACTATTATATATGACACACATGGTTAATTTAATATGAATTATGTCATAATAACCACATGATCAATAGAGCAAATTGTTGGCATTGAAAGGACCGCAGAACTCTTCTTGATCTATTCTTAGCAGGTATGTCTTCCGTAATGGTTACTATAAGCACTTGTGCGAGTCCCCACATTCCAACCGTGATTATCAAGAGTATCAGTGTGCTTTTGCATGCGCTCCTGCAGCTACTCAAACAGTTTATTTGTAGACTATTGACAGGACACTGGCACTTGTCAACAACATGTCAGAGAGGCGGCTTGACTGTCAGTGGAAAGTCACCGCAGGAGCTGACATTTCCCTCTTTGTGCTCACTCTTTTCTTTTTCTTTTTCTCTTTCTTTCTTTCTTTCTCTCTCTCTCTCTCTGGACTGTTTGGAGACAACTTCAAGCCCTCTGTTGACAAGAAATTTCCTGACAATCCAGAAGTCAAACTGAGTTTTTTTTTTCTCCACCATTCAGAATGACATTAGTGACACTTTCCCCTCGCCTTTGCACAATTCTCCAAACCACAATTAAATTCTCCTATAAATTTCAAGGCGAGTTATTGATATCAGAAAATCTAACATTTATACGGATCTGATTTACAGACAGAAAAACTGAGAGCAGCAAATGGAAGCGTATAAATGGAGAGAAAGAACATGGCAGGCAGAGGAAAGAGGTCTTCTTGTCTAGACCTGTTGCAATAGCAGCAATCTCACATTGGGGGATTAGTGATGACCTCAGTGCCTCACCATGATGTCATGATGGGCCCAAGGCAGTGTCTGGTGTGTGTGTGTGTGTGTGTGTGTGTGTGTGTGCGTGTGAGACTGTGTATAACAACTGTAACTACCTATGCGTACTTGTATGCCGTACTTATGCTCCTCATGCATGACTTCCATCTAATAGTGAGGTTTACTGAGGTGTGTGCACAGTGTATATGATTCAGCTTCTGAATGCATGTTTTACTATCCTGCAAGACTAGAAGTAGCTCAACCTGCTCCACCTTCTTTGTTAGTGTTTTCCCTCGTCCTCCATATTTTTTACAGAAATCAATATTGATTTTTTCGTCGGCCTTACAGAGAAAAAAAACTGAAAACACTAAAAGCACAGCAAAAATATCCAAGTAAGCTTGCAATTTTGAGTCTTCTCTGATGTGCCTGTGTGTGTCTGCGTGTTGCTGTCTGCTTCAGACATCCAGCAACACACATGCTGTGTGTGTTGGTGTTCGCTAACCTTCCTATGTTCTCTCCTGTAGCCTTTTATCTCCTCAACATCTTCAATCTCTACTCCCATAATCCCTGCTGTGTCTTCCCTGCTGCTCCTTATCAGCACTTGCCTTACAGTCTGTGCTGTGCTCAGTTGACTTGTAAATTTTGGTTAAGGGGTTGTTTTTTTTGTATTTGAAGCTGTGAGGATTTTTCTGGCAGATATCACATTCACTCTGGTTGACCCTCCACATCCTCCAGGCCAACCTCCTGCTCTCCTCTGCTCCAACGTCGGCTCCAGACAAGTGTTACTTTTTATTGATTCTGGCGTCTTGCTGCTTCTGTCTGCGTTGATAAAGAGTAAAAAACGTGTGTTAGAATATGACTGCGTACATGTGCAAGAGTGAGACAGCTTGCCGAGAGAGGGCGGGGGATTTATTAGCTGAACAGTATTTGATTTAGTTTTCTGGATTTTATTACAGCTCATTCTGTGTCTGAATGTGTGTGTCTGCTTGTACATCAAGCTGTCGGGCTCGCTGTGTGCATGTGGCTGTTTGTTGGAAAGCCATTTAGCATTTAACAACCTCTGAAAAATAATCATTCATTTAAGGGGTTCAGAGGAGCCGTGTAAAACATAATCTGCGTCATTGGGATCACAGCCCTCAACATGGAGAGGGTCAAAAGCAAAACACTTTTCACAGCAAACACAGGGCAATTAAAAATGAACCTGTCTAAGCAATTACAGGCGGTCGATAATGGCACAGCCGATGTAACTGAGAGGCATGTAAGAGTTCACTAAAAACTCACAGTGGTCTGTTTTTTTTCTGAATTCGACTTTGTTACTTTTCTCTTTTTGTCATCTGACGCACCGTCTCTGCTCTTCCAGGCTCCTCGTCACTACGTGCCTACCCTCTCCTCTCTGTGATCACACGGCAGCCCCCCAACCTCCCCCAGGTGTCATCTCCGGGTGGAGTCTCCTCCTCGCACCTGCCCTTGCTCTCCCCACCGCATCAGCGAGGCTCCGAGCCCTCACCCAGCCAGACACCCCTCAGCATCAGCAGCGAGTCAGAGACGGAGCGCAGCACGCCGCGTCTGAAGAAGCCCCGCCGCAGCCGCACCATCTTCACTGAGCTGCAGCTGATGGGCCTGGAGAAGAAGTTCCAGAGGCAAAAGTACCTGTCCACACCTGACAGGTCAGTGAAGTTGAGAAACCCAACATCTGATTGAATGAGTTTAGACAGGTTAGGATTGCAGTAAAAGCTGCTGCAACACACCCACACAGACACTGTAAGAGCTGAAACAGCCCCATAAAAACATCTAAATAAAAAATGATTGCACTAACCTCACAGCTTCCTAAAATGATTTTGCCTTACATAAAACAAAGCAAACCACAAAGGTAACTAATACCACAATCACAAAGTCGTCTATGCATCATTCAAAAATGACATTTTGATAACCTGCATACCTGGCACTGAGCTCATTTGAAAAGCACAGTGCACGCATGCGCATCCACGCAAAGCCACAGCTGCAATTATCAAGCAGTGGTTAACCCAGCATCGTAATTTTTGATTTATCCTGTGGGGAATGTCTCATGTAATGTGAATTTGTCTAAGCCAGAGCATTACCTCAGCATTCTAGTTGAGACAAGAATAACGTTTTTAACCCTGAGCTCTCCAACGGCAAAAAAAAAAAAAGCCCCAACAAAGAAACACTGCCTTATTCAGGAAAGCAGGGATGCTGGCCAATGCAAGCAAACAGAGGTGAATTACATTGATTTACTGCCAATCATTTCACACATGTGCAGGTGTACATAATGAACATTTTGCTTTCTACAATAAGATGAAGTAATCTGCATGTTAATGTCTGTGTGTTCCATTCTGTGGGTCATTTTTGGGACCTGACATGAGGTTAGACTATATTTTCCAGTTTTATTGTACGCCTCGCTTTTAGATTTGGCCTTCAGGCTGCTTTTCCATTGTAACCCAGAATAGTATCGAACCATATATGTTGTAAAAAGCTTTCCTACACATGCACAGTAGGAATTTCACACTGCTTGTGAACCTTTGCAGCAGGGATTTGATATTTGTACACTCCATCCCTGAGAAAACCAGCTCCATGTGCAGCATGTTCATACATTTAGACGTGCAAATAGCTACACTTTCCACACAGACGTCTCAAACATTGCATCCTTTTTGCAGTGTATCTGCTTGACACATCTAATCTAAAAAAAGACATTTGCATATTTGGAATAAACCACATTTATTTGTCATTCCATTTTACATCCTATCCATGTGGAAAACTCCCACGATGCATTATTAAAAGTATCACATCTTGGCTTGCCTGATGCTGCTGGAAAGACGCCATGCTCATCTTGAAGCAGAAGCCCTGAGGCTGAGCGCAGCACAGCGATAAAAACCAACCACCCTTACGGATTGCTGTGCCAAAATATTGTGTCCTGTCAAAATATCCGATTCTGATGCTGTGTTGAAAATTAATTAAATACCCAGCCTGTGGAAAAACATCAACAGAGAAAATCCCCCTTCAAAACCCCACATCAAAGGCGTGGCGTGCTCCCCACTTTGATTTGTTATGATCCAAAGATAACTTTATTCCTCTCTCCTTTTCTTGGCTTGGAACGTCTGCGCTGTTGAATTGAGAGTATGCAAACAGTTGGGAGAAACCCAGATCAAAAATATCCTTAAAAAAGACTTTTCATTTTTTGTGTCACAGAGCATTAATGATTTTATGCAGCTTCTAAATTATAATTATTAGTGCCCTGATAATCCTCACTGTCATCATCTTTATTGTTCTAAGGTTTTCACTTAAACCTGAGCATACCTCGTGAAAGGTGTGAGAGTGGAACAAAATGGCGGCCTTGCAATAGCCTGGAGGGAGTAACTCAAATATTGCTTCCATTGCTTTAAATGTGTGGTTACCCACCATTGAGAACTAATGACCATAAATAAGTTGAATGTTTTCCTTTTATGCAAATATTTTTCGTTGTCTGCAGTTGTTGAACTGCCACAGACGAGGGCATGTATGCTCGTGATGTCTCAAAGACAGCTTGATTGCCTGAATGTCTGGTGTTTTCTCAGACACAGACAGACGCACACACACACAAGAAAACCACACGCAGCCCCTTTAGGTATAAAGCAATGTAGACAATCCCATTAATCTCAGGGGGTTTGTTGTTGCTCTGCTTTTTAGATTCTGTTCATGTCTGTTTCTCTGTCTCGGCTTCCACTTTCACCATCAAATGAAAGTCGGTTCCTTTCACTTGAGGGGGTTGGCGGGGGTGAGAACTCCTTCATCTGACTGTTAAAGACTTTGAGAGGAGCAGCGAAGAGGAAATCTCATTTAAGAAAAAGCCAGATAACCCGCTCCTTTCCTCACAAATGGATTCCTTGTTCACTTTATCTGTCCCTTCCTGAAGTATCACATTACGCACCAACCAATAGCCCTATTAGTCATGGATCAACACATGTGGTGGATGCATTCAGAATTTCCTCCGACAGCCCAAATCGTCCCGCTGCAAGTGCTGTGATTGGATTACTGATCTCGGTACAGATGTTTCGAGCAGTGTTTCCTGAGCTGCAGGTGTACAGTGTCAAAGACAAGCTACTACCAAACTACTACTACCAGCTTTGATGTCAGATTCAAAGACAGGGTTAAAAGTATGAGGGAGGTTTTACACTGAACTTTAATGTGCAATGTCTGCAACCTCGAGGCAGAAAGCTGCGCATTATACTTGGTGCAAAGATAAAAACTACAATTAGTGTCAAGATTCTTATCATTTCTGTAGTTTTTTTGTCAGTGGGAGGAAAAAGAGAGACTGATTCTAGACACTGCTTTTGGGAAATGTGATGAAAATGGTGTTGAACAGTATGATATTAATTCTGTTCAGATTAGAGGATTCCAGTGCAGAGAAGGGGAACACTGTACACATATCAGTTTACATTCAGCAATGTAACCGTTTTACCTAACACTAACCCTAATTAGTGAACCATTTCATTATTTGTTGAACACTCTGAAAAAATGTTCAACTAATATTCAACAATGGATATTTAAATATTCAACAATTAGTTAACCATATTGTTGAAATGTTTAACACTGTGTAAACTATCTGTAGATGGACTATGCACTACTATGTAGTGTAGCCCTGAAAAGTACATGAAATATCTGTCTAATGTGGAGGTTTTGTCTGTGATTTTGCAGGTTAGACCTTGCCCAGTCACTTGGACTCACACAGCTCCAGGTGAAGACATGGTATCAAAACAGGCGTATGAAGTGGAAGAAAATGGTAAGAAACAGTGACACAGTGATGGAAAGATAAGGCGGGTGGGCTTTACTCAGCCTTTTCTTCATCCAGTTTATTTTTTAAATCCAAAAGTGGATGTTACATTTCACTTCTAACTGGTTTTATTTAACACTGTAATTGTAAGAGAAGCAAATGGAAGGGAAGGGGGTGGTTGACTGATGATGACAGCAGTGAGAGCAAACACTTTTGTAGAGGGGTCAACAACTCGGAGAACAAAAAGCACCTGAAATCGTTAAAGATGAATGAGTGCACAGGGGGCAGCTTGCAGCAATATGTCTTCTCTTAATTACTATAATAGCCAGCGTTGCCTTCGACTGCTGCCGCCATTTATTACCAGAGGAGTCCACTAAGATTGTCTGTGTTATTCTAGGTGCTCAAAGGAGGTCATGAGGCCCCGACTAAGCCCAAGGGAAGACCCAAGAAGAACTCCATCCCCACCACGGAGGAAATAGAGGCTGAGGAACGAAGGATGAAAATGGAGGAAGAGGAGAGGGCAAGGAGGGTGGCGGAGAAAGAAAAAGAGGCGTCTCAGATTGAACCTCAAGATCTCAGTTTAGAAACTCAGAACGCCGCCGCGGCGAAGGAGGGATCCGAGCGGGAGCTGATGCAGTCAGAGTCTCACGCAGTCAGCTAAGCAAAGAACAAAAGAACCAAAGACTAAAGCCAACCTGAAAACAAATAGTGCCTCAGGATCACTGTAAAAAGCCTGTGTGGTGTTTAGAGCCTTTGCTTTAGGAGTCTGACTGGAACCTGTTGGTGGAATCCAATCTATACCAAATGTAACCTTTTTCATGTTTTTATGTAATGGAAAGAAAAAGTGCCATACAAAGAGCTAAAATGCATAAAAACTCATTGTAGTGGTTCAAATGTGGCCTTTAAAAAAATTGAGCACGTCCCTGGTATAAAGAGTGTAAATCTGTCAAATCCAATCAGGTCAGTCAAAGCAACACACATATCATGCATCACCTTATTGTGCATTACAACCGTGAAAGATCACACACAGCACCAACCCTCCGAGCTGCCTCACATAATGCATGTGCCAAAATATCAAGAAGCCTTACTGTACTGTCTCTGTGTCTCTTTGTATTAAAAATCACCTCACTGCCAAACACTATGATATCCAGTGGCTCCAGTGCCTTGTCAGTCTCAGAGGAAAGCTTTTAAAGTGTTGACAAAGTAACGATCAAATGCAAGTATATTTTTTACAGTGGTTTTTGATTGCAAGTGCTGTTTCTGAAGACCGAGAAGTAATGTTTAGAAAAGAACACTTTTATGTTTATATTCGAGTTCTTTTACAGCTCTAAAGTACAAATATGTTCATTATTTGGTCAGTGAAGCTTGCATTTTTATTTTTTCAATCTGAAAAATCAAATATTTCTGCCAAGCCATATACTGTATCATACTGTAGAAATGTGTATAATTATGAAATATATGGTCTTTTGGATATATATGTAAAACAGTATTTTAAACAGCTGTTTTAAATTGGATTAAAATAGTTTGTATGTGTAATGTAACTGCAGTTCCTGATGTTTTTTCCTCTTTAACTGGAGTCAGGGAGGACTTTGCTTTCTGCCACGAGGCCACTAAGACTCTTAGGCTGTCAGAGATTCTCACAGAGAGTAAATCATCATCTGTGCCAAAGATGCTCAGCAAACGCTGAACATGTAAAATCTCAAAGACCTTTTCAGCCTGCAGGCTTTGCATGAGTTCCCCAATCAGTACGTTCAACCTCCATTAACAAACAAATGTTCAGTGACTTCTCTTTACCCTTTGAACTCAACTGCTTTTCCTTTGCAAAGATTTGTATTTAAAGAGTTTTACCTTCTGAATTATGCAGATTTTTATTTTTATTTGTTAATGTTTCATATGGAAAGTGCAGTATTTTTTCCTGATGTAAATAAGGTTTGTCTGGTAAGCTTGTTTGCAGTTTTTTTTTTAGATTTGTGTACAATCCTTTTTACTATATACAAGTGAGTGTTTATGTATTTAAATGCACTTAATAAAAAGGCAGTCATTTAAATTCCACTTGGTTTCATTTGGTGCAATAGCTTTGAGCTCTACTTTGCATATGCAACCAAAATGTTTTTGCTTGTTTGTTTTTGCTGTAACTCTCGTGAAAACAGTTCAACAACACATTAAAGTAGCAGAAAGGATTGTTTCTGTAAGACTGAATGGTCCTCCAATGGATTGTCACATCATGCTAAGTGTGTGTAAGTCAAACAGTTACAGTAGCCATGGCAGGTTGAAGCTCAGGCAGATCCATTACTGAGGAAGCTTCTGAAGACGTATTAACTGTATTCAAAGTTCGCCATAAATCTTATTCGAGAGAACAAAGCATTTAAGTACTCCTTGTTGTGACATTTATCATCTTTATCTGTACAGCAAACAAGATGGCCTGCAGTGCACCTAAGGCTCCTCTGTGACCTCGAGCGAGCGAGGTGCAGCCTGAGGTGTATTTTTAGTGACTGATACCGGACATGGATGGTTTCTAAAGCAAACAGCGCAGGTTAGCATTGAGCAATGCGCATGGTGCTTTTTACGCCTTGTGTAAACATGCTAAGTATGCTTCAAATGTGGGCACTCAACAGCAGAACCCCCACACTTCTTGGAAGTATGATTGAACACTTTACTTGTTAAAGAAGGCCGTCAAAGGTTGTCAAAACTTGTTGATTAGATTTATTTTCTGTGCCATTAACAGTATATTGGTTATGTAATTTTTAATTTTTCTTTTAGTTATTTTGATTTTTCCTGTGCAGTACAAACTACTTGATTTAGCATTAGTTTTATTCTATTTTTAAAAACTATTTTTTTAAATTCTATTTCAGCCCCAAAAGCAACATAATAATAATTTCACCATTTAAATTTAGTGTGGGCCCTACTTGTTTGGAAAACGCCCAATAATCACAATTTAACAAATCAAGCTTTCAAATGTTAAAATCATTAGAGGTCAAAACTGTTGGAACTGGGACTCAGAGTATTAGCTGTTGTGTCATTTAATCTAATGAATTCCGTCACTGACACAAATATGTATAATGTGGAAAAAAACCATAAAAAGTGTGTAAATGGATTTCTGCAAACAATGCAAAGCTTTTGTATGTGGTCATTACTAACAGTCCTTAACAACTACTTCAAACTACCTGGTTAAATGCATGAACAGCTCAACTTGTAATTTGAATATGAGAAGTTTGATGACTCTTGGCATAATCAGCTGTTATTTGCTTGGAATATAATAAAGTTTGATCATTCAGAATTAGCTTCGCCACTTGCCAGGCTTATGCAGAATGAGCTGTGACTCAACCTTGCACCTGGTTAGCACAAGCCTTTGTAGCAGGTCCAGTGAATCCCCATTAATTGCAGGAATGACTGCAAACATATTCCTGCTAAATATTCTTGTGGAAACAGAGGCTGTGGCTGGCCGGCAGGCAGGCAGGCAGGCAGGCGGGCAGGCGGGTTGGTAGGCAGGGAGGCAGCTCTGCAAGGAGCTGCAGGTTGCAAGTCCCCACAAGCTGCTGAGCTCCTTCTGGCTAATTGTTGTGTGGCGAGGTGAAACACTGGCAGCCTAATTGGAGAACCTGTTATTTTCTCACAGGTCCAAGTTCACCTGTAGGTCACAGGCGTTGAGTGGTGTCAACGTTAACACCCCCACCCCCAACCCCCGACCCACACACCCACACACACACACACACACACACACCCACACACACACACACACCCACCCACTGAGACATCCGTCGCGCACCTTCACCTGTCAGCTTAGCGTGTGCTCAGGTTGGTGAGCAGGGGCTTAGGGGAGAAGGGGGTGAGTGGGTGGAGATCACGTTGTTTCACCTTCATTTGTGTCATGAAAGAGGAAGTTATTTTTAAATGTTGAGTGCAGGAGCCACAGCAGGGCTTAGCTAAGTCAATAAAGGCGTATGCTTTCCACAACATACACAATGCTCGTCTTTGTCTTCCATAACAGTGAGGAGAAGCAGTCATCATCGCTGATGGCAGAAAGATCACCTCCTCTCAGAAGAGCATGAACAAAGCATGTGACTGTAGCTGTTTCAGTACATCTGCTGAGCCAGATATTTGTCATGTGTGTTGGAAAAACATGTTTGTGTCACAAATCGTTTCAAAGTAAAAATCAGACATTAGCCTTCATATTGGGGTAGGTAATTGAGTTAATGCTCAAATTTTCAAATTACTTTTACCAACACTTACCTGCAGCTCAGATTAATTCTTATAAATTGCATATATGGAAAATGTGTGGAGAGAGGACATAAAAATGTTGATAAATGCAA
>JAPZDX010000023.1:8258142-8268412 GCA_029783625.1 Naso annulatus | reverse complement strand
TGTATGCAATACTTATACATCTGCAATAGGATGATATTGGCCAATAATATTAATCAAACTGATATATCTGTCGGGCACTAATTAAAAATTAATTTAGGTGTCCACCATTTCTTCCTTCAGTTTGTCAATGGTCCCTTTACAGCACATATAAAACACTCATTTCTCTTTCATATTCTCCCATCAAACCGTAACGTGCTGGCTGTATGTATCCTTGCCTGGAGGGCAATGCAAGACATCTGTGTATACATTATCGCTGTGGAAGAGTTGCCTCTAAAATGCCAACAAATCCAGCTCTTCGCTAATAATCATTAGTGAGAAAGACAGCGCCGGGTGCACAGCATTATCCGCTTTCCAATGAGTGAACATTTGCAATTTGTGTAAACAGATGTGCAGCCTAGTTTTTACACCTGCAACGTTTAATTAGAAAAACACACCTCCCCACAGGCTAATTCTGTTATTCATCTATTTTGAGGTGGGATGTTCATTTGCACATTGTGTGCATGTTAAATAAACTATTGTAGGTTTGTAATCCCCTGGAACTAGGCTGTAATCCTCAGAAGCCAGGCTTCACCGAGACCACACTAATGCAGCATTACAGCTCTATAAAGCAACACACTGTTCATTTATTTCAGCCTGGAAACTCATTTATATGCAGAGACATGAGGGTTACTGAAATGTAAGTGGATTATCTGAAGATTGTTCAAATCATCTTTACTCACAGTGTTCAGTATAGTTAAACAGAGATAAATATTTTTTTATAAATGCTCCAGTTTTGCAAATATGACTTATTTTGTGCAGAAGGGAGTAAGAACAGCTTTCACACTTGACTATATTTCAGTAAACAGGAATAAGCCCAACCTACTTCTGATACCTATATATAAATAAATATATGAAAATGTGCTCTGTGAGTTCACTCCTTAAAAAAACTAACTATCCATAAGCAGCCCTCCTCCATGGTATTATACAATCACTCTGGCAGCAGCTGCAGTACATCTGCTATCAGTCGTTTCCTGCTTAACAAAAGCAGCACCAGGGAGGTGAAGCAAAACCGTGCACATTAAGTCCAAGACAGGCATCACTGATTTTTTTTTTAGCAAGTTCTAAGCTATAGTCATTTCTGTTTGTTGAGCCAGTAGTGATGGTGGATACTTGGAGTCCTGTCACTCACTGCAGCCAGGTGGTATTTTAAACTATAAGAGCAACATATGGGCACTTGTGTACAAATTGTTGGATAAATTTGCAATCTGTTAGCCATAACCAGCATTATTACTAGCATTTAAGGTTTAATGAAAGTCTGCCATTTAAATACAAGCACTTAAACATCTGTTCAACAATTTACCTCAGCTGTTGCAGCTCATTCACAGGAGAAATCCTCATATACACCCCCCCTAAAAAAAAGGAAAGACAATAAACCGTTCATGCTCACATTCATACCAACGGACAATTTGTCAATTTAGAGTCACCAATTGACCCAACATGCATGCATGTCTTTGGATGGTGGGAGGTAGCTGGAGTTCCTAGAGGAAACCCATGCAGTCACAGGGAGAACATGCAGACTCCGCACAGAAAGGCCAGGTTCGAACCTGGAACCAAGTTGCTGTGCAGTGACAGTGCTAACCACCTTGAGCTGAGCTGCCAAGTATGCAGTTAGCTGGACTCAAAACAAAACTTGAACAGACTCTCATTTTTTCCCCTTCATCCCCAACTTTCCAGAAGAGAACAATTATGATAGATTTGAATCTGCTAACAGCTTTAGGCGCATTGCAGACTCCACACTGTCAACATACAGTAACTAACAGCTAACAGCTTGACTTCTGATTCCCAAAGAATGACACATAATTCATCATCTTGTTATGATAATTTGTCCTTCACACCGTGCATGCTCAAATGAGCTACTGTGTGCACTGGGGGTTATGTGGGAACCTCAGTATGAAATCATCAGCTACAGAAAGCACATGGGAACACTTGGCCTACCTATTACATCGCTGTGCAGTCAAAGGGTTTCTCTGAAACTGTAGTGTAATAAAAAGACTGACCTTGATCATCTCTTCAGAAGCGCAGATAAAGAGAAGCTCAAATGCGAGCAGCAAGGATTTCCTCTCCTTGCCTCCTTCCACTAAAGCTGACAGGTGCTGAATTATGATGTAGTAAAGCACTTAGGAAATATGAAATGAGGTTCATTTAAAGCCTCTCATTCACCTCTGTGGTTGGAAATAAGTGCAGCCACTGCTCTATAAATATGCAGACAAGGGGTATCAATTAGTGCATTAATCATAATACAACTAAAATAAGCTGTTTAACTATTTTTTTTAACCATGAGGGAATACTCCCATTCCAATAGCATGTGCATGCATCGTTTTTTTTTTAGCAGTTTGTATATGAATCTTCCATTAACTAAATTTCATAGACTGACTTTTATCAGTGACTGTGGCAAAGACTTTAGGAAGCATGCAGGATTAGGGCATGATACAATAAGCAGCAGCAACGTTTAGAATCTGTGCTGCTGTCGTGTTATTTTGGCCGTGATGGATCAAACTTCCTCTCCTTTATCACTGAGCTCAATAAACCTTTAAAACCTTTAGGTTGTTCTCTGTTTCTCCAACAGATGGAGCTAGTACTGCACTGCCAGGCTGTGCATTCAGCTTTACTGTCAGGCAGCTTCTTTCCAGATGGTCAAAGTGAACACAAAAGCCTGTGTTTATTTTTGCCGTGTAATACCTTCCCAGTCCGTTTAATTTACCTTACCATCCTGTTAACTGTGTGCATCAAAGCAGGAAGCGCAGCCAATGTCTCCAGCTTAAGCTCATTAGTGTGAAAAGAGATATACTACGAAATACGTGTAAATATTTTGTTTCTAGCCGAGGCACAAATTAGTTGTGCATTTTAAATGGCGCAGAATGTGGCTTTTTACAGCCGAACAGGATGGCAGTGAATTCTAGATACTTCCCATGCTGCGCAGAGTGTAATGAAATGATGGCAAATTAGCTGCATTCAGCTCGCTTTGTCTGCTCACATTATGTAACAATAAGTCACGTTATTTATTGCACATTTTGCACTGACTCATACTCTTTGTTGGGCAGAATCCTCCAAGACATGCAAACACGCACCACCTGAAAGAATCGCACATCTTAAAGACCCTTGTTATCAGAGTTTAGGGCACTGCTGACTTGATTTTGTACAGTTTGCTGCTCCTCCACTATTTATGCAAGTCTGATTCATGTTCAGAAAATGCTCAAGTGCACATGGATAAAATCTGATTGCAATTCTGATGGTGTTTTATATTCTCACAGTGCTGTCAGCTGGATGTTGATAAGGAATACTGTAATACACAAAATGTACTAGCAGTCACCAAAGACATCTTAAGCTTTAAGCAACTACTCAACATTCTGTCCTTTCAGTGGAAATGATTTTCAAATGACGCTAAAGAAACTTGACAAAGTTGTCACCAAGAAATGTGTCTGGGCTGTAAATAATTACATAGCCGACATGTATCACCCAGTTAAAATTAAAGGAGCATGTATGAACAGCTGGTGAAATCACAGCTAAAAATAAAATGTTACGTTAGCATATCTGTGTTAGGAATTGTTATTATGAAGTGTTATGCTAACCTTAAGGAATTAGACACATCTGAGATGCCTTCATTATGGCTGCACTCATAGTGAATGCTGCTTAGTCTTTATTTAGTGGTAACAAAAGACATCCTACACAACAAGCAGACCTGTCGGTGAAGCTGAAAAAGGAATCCTTTACTTCTGGATTTGATTTGCACGCGCTGTGCATGTTTTGTTTTTTTTTTTTCCTTCTATAAGGAAACAAACAAGCGGAAGGAGCCTTGTGACAATCCCACAAAAAGTGGCTTTGGTGATTTTCCCCATGCTGTTATCTGATGCAAAATGTGACGTGCTTTGTTTTGCAATTGGCACATTTGCCTGCACAGCGAGAGGACAAAGCCTTCAGAATCTGATTGAAAAGATTTGTTTTCTGCACTTTTCAATTACCTCTTACTTGACGCAGGAGCCCATCTCCCACACAGTGTGCCAATCCAAGGATGCAGAGAAAAAGGAGAAGCAGCAAAGACGGGAACAAAAAAGAGATGCATTCTATTGACACAGAATAAGAGACAGCGCGCTTCGTTCTGTATGTTCATGACATTCCTGAGACAATCAAAGTGAGCGCCAAGGCCTCTGACTGAAATGCATTCCAAATATGTGTCCATTGTTCAAAACTGCTTGATGAAGGCTGACTGGCTTTCCAAAGTGGCTGTTTGTCCTCATGTTTAAAACAAGGAAAGGCAGCAGGGCTGAAGTTTAACCTACTTTTTTAAAATTATTTCAAAGCAAAACTCCCTGTTGTACTTCACCAGCTTGCGAGAACCATATATTCAGTAATTTATGCAAGCTTATCGCAGGCAAAAGACACTTTTATTTTTGTATGCATGGCCTCGATAGGAAACAGAAACTATATGTGTCCTTGAAGTGAAAAATATGGACTGTGGAAGCTTCAGATGTAGCCATTGATATGCACAGCAGTGTAGGTTTTTTTTTCTTTTATTGTCTTCCAACACCAGAGACCTAAACTTACTGCTTTTATAATGAACCGCCCACCTCAATCAATGAGTTAATTAACATATTCTAGACTTGCTCCGAGGAGTGTTGACGAAACTTAACACCAATCTTCAGCTGCAGTCAGTTACCCCGTGGAATGAAAACAGTTCCCAAGGTCGTACTAATCAGACAGCTGATTCAAATTATATTCTGCCTAAAGGGCTCTAAAGCAGCAACAGTGGAGACAGTCCACACAATCAATGAGCCTTTAAAGATAGAAAAGATGCCGCTTTTACACACTGATGGTCCTGTCATGTTTGTCAAACGAAGCTTTGTTCGGTTTGTTTTATTAAAATGTCACGGTGGAAATCAAGCACAGCTTTGTTTGGTTTGCAACAAAATGTTCATCCTCTCTGACTTGCTCCTCTGAGTATGTGAGCGAGGGCTGGTTCTCTTTTTCAGCAGGGCTCACAGAAATTGTTACATTATACTTTATTTGCAGGGGAGAAGTCAAGGGAATCAGTTACCAATCATGCTTTGAAGTGCTTCTCAGCCTTGGCTTCCTTCTTAGCGGCACCTACGCCGCGCTGCCCTCTGTCAGTCTGAATTGCTCCTTTCTCTTAATAACCTCATTGAGTTCTTTCTCCTCTTGCTCTCTTTTCTCTCTCGTGCTCTCTATTACTCTGTCACTAACGTTTTCCTTTTAGGGGGCTTTTCTTTGCGTCATCTGACAACCCTCTCAGCTCTTAAGAGTAAGGGAAGTATGAGAGGGGAATCATGGGCTTACACTTGCTCTGACAAGCATTCAGATGAAGTATTTAACTGATGAAATGTTATAATTTCTGAGGGGTTTTTCTCAGCCTAAGGGGAGATGGATGTTAGGTTAGAGTTTGGGTTAGATGTAGACGTTTTTGGTATCAATATTTGAAAATAAAATACTGCCTTTTTGTGTTAAATTCTAATCTTGCAGAGATATGTATCCTCCACTTCCATGAGGAGGGTGTGTTAGTCTGTATGAAAGGGTTGATTAGTATCCTACATCAAACTTGAAAGCTAATATTGTTCATCCAAATGACGTCTTTCTTTTTTTAGGCTGCTGTGACGACTGAGTCCTGCGTAAAACAGGGTGAAACCAGTGTATGAAACAAGGACAGCAGAGGTTCATAAAGACTGTTTTGGCATCAACTACCTCGCTCTGAATCTCTGGAAACATCCCACAGAACTGTGCCTGAACACACCTTCATCATTTCCTGTTGACATTTAGACAGAATGGAAGTGCTGTTGTTTGTGCAAGATACACAAACGGCTGTGCTGAGTGCGAGCGAGCCTGAGCAGTTTAAATTAAAAAGGTGGTATTCATGAGTGCACCAAAGGTTTGTCCAAGGTAAAAGCTACTGTGAACAACATAAAGATTACAGAGTTAATTATAGGTGACAGGTAAGTACGTTGACAAACATTTAATATTTGTGTTAGCATATGCTATCTTCTAAATCTGGAGATTTTCTCTGTGGCAGACAGTGTTGTGAATTATAGTAAATAAATACAGAAATAGCCTACAGGGCGGCATATCCCGCTACTTGAATTTCTGCAGCTTAGGTGTTTGTAAAAGCAAGGAATGATTTCAATGTAAAGCACCACAATGGCCAAGCAGTACATGAATATTTTAGCTGAATACATAACCACCCTATTTTGTGTCCCATTGAAAGCTCTTGAATGCTTCACGTGTTTCACCTGCACAGGGAAAAAAAAAGTTTAGAAGGATAACTTTTCATGTGAGCATTTCATTATCTTTAAAGACTTAAAATAGATTTTCCCAGTTTTAATCCTGTATCCATGTGTCTTTATTCATGTATCTCATGCTATATGCTGAATTTATGTTGAAAAAAAAAATCATTTTTGAGTAATATTACATCAAGGTCTGATATTTTCTTTCTTTGAAAAACATTTTTCATTTTGTGATGACTCATCCTGCACTCAGGGGTTGTTTCTAATTTTTCATCCAATGAAAATGCCTTCTCGATTTTTTTTTCCAAATAATATAGATGCAAGCCTACCGTTGGCATGCATCAGCTCTATGGGGGGACTGAACCTCCGTCTCTCCCTCACCAGCAGCACTGCCGGCTTCGCCAATCAGTTCAAACAAATACCTACGGTCTGACCCCAAAAACTTTACATACTTGTCTGATTCATCTGTAAAATCTGTAGGCGTAGGTGAAGTTGATGGACAGAAGTTCTCCACAACAGAGATGAGACTTTCATCATTAGCATTAGCGTTAGCCAAGGCGGAGGGCACACATTCAGCCCTACTGTGAACGTCGATCAATGTCAACGACAAATTTGCGTCTAGAGACCTGTTTTTGTTGGAAACACGTCAATATGCGGAACCAAATTGCACTTCAACTTCTGTGTCACATGGCCTTTTTCTATATTAATGATGGGCTGTTTATAAAAGCTTTTTAAATATGAATATCTTTGAAACACTGGCAGAATTTTTGAGGAGTTTTATGAGTGGCTGCAAGTTGGAAAGTGTGCTGGAAACTGATGGTTATGTTTCGTGTTTTGTCATCAAGGAGGTGTTTGGAAAGATGTTAAAGCTCTGGGCCACATTAAAAAATTCCACAGGTGAAACACTTTCAGTAAGTACAGAAATAAAAATAATTGTGCTCATTAAAATGCCATTAAAACCCACAGGCCTGCGAAAAACACCTTAACCTTACAAGACTTTTTTTTTTTTTGTCAATTGCGATTCTTTTGTCAGATTGGAGTTAAAAAATGTTCAATTAAATTATGTTTAAATGTGCAGAGTTTTCCCTTTTTATTTATTGCTATCCAGCGGAATTATCAAAGCTCACCAAAGAGTAGAATACACTCCTGGTCTCCATAGACTTACCTACAATCTCAACTCGGCCTTAGGTTCAGGAGGGGCTGACCCAGCCAGAGTTGATTCAACTATCAGCCTCAGTCCTTCTCTGCCACATGGCTGTTGAAGTGGGAGATTACAGCTAGAATAAGTCTCTCACCTCAAATGAATCCTCTATGAGGAAAATGTGCCAGTGTCCATTGCTATCTGTCCAATCAGTCAGTGTCATTCTTTCTTTCGCACCTTGAGAGACCCGATCCTTTTCGCTGTCATCATCATCTTCATCACCATCATCACCATCACCATCATCACTCCCAACTCCTTTTTTTTTAAAGCACAATTTTGTACACATTAGCAGAACACAGCAGTACAAGTTTTTGGTGCAGTTTTAGCATTTAAGTCAAAGAGCGAGAATGAGCCTGAAGTGGACATCAGAGTACAAGCACAGCGTGCGCTCATTTTCACAGCAGGTGAGTGTTGGTCAAAAATATTAGTTGGTAGTAACACATCATAAAACATCTGGTCATTGATAAGATCAGTTAATAAGTTCAATGCATGGCACTATGTTGTCCAAACATAGTAGTAACCAGGGGTGGAAACTAACAGGAAACACTATGGTAATTGTACACTATTTAGCTTTAGTAAATTACCAGTATATACTTAATTCATCATTTATAACGCGTTGCTCCTACTTGATTACACATTAGTATGCAATTGATAAACACAGTTATAAATGCTTTGCTCTTGATCAATAAGTTTATTTATAATGTGTGAAATGAAAACTTTACTTACATACTTACTTACTCACATACTATTACTTACATACTTTATAAATGACAGATTCAGAATTTGTGAATCAAGTATAATATCGATTACAAACCAGTTATTGTGGTGTTGTCAATCGTTTGTAAGATCATTTAGAAAGTGAAAGAAAATGATAAACTATTTAAATATACATTTATGCATCCACTTAAATACAATGATTACATGCACTAATGGTTAGTGTGTTAATACAGCAGACATTTGTAAATTGTAAATGTTATTAATAATGCAATTCATGTTTAATTCAGGTAGTTACTAATTGCTAACTTTGTGTGAGCTCATCTAAAGTGAGGACTATCTATGCCTTATCAAGCATTATTAATGAGACTGAAAAGCTGGCAATACCTGATTCCAGCAGCACAAATTCATTTCCAGTTTTGGGCAGTAACACGCTACTGTAATACTATCGTTTTTCCAGTAACAAGTAGTGAATTCCTGACAGAATTTCAGTAACAATATTACAATTACTCAAAAATAAAATAACTTGTTACACTACTTTTGCACGTTGTCTATCCCTCAAGATAGGCAAAGGGCTGCAGTCTATTTTTTTCTCCAATCAGCCGGACAATTTCATTGATCTTCATCTGCAGTCTGCAATGAGTTGTGTGTGCAGAGACCATCTACAAAGTGCAACACCAAAATACTCAAGTTAAGAACAGATACCTGAGAAATCTACTTAAGTACGGTAACAAAGTAATTGTACTTCGTTACTTCCCACCTCTGGTGACACCGCACTGCACAAGGATGCAGTTATTAAAGTTTTTGCTGTTAAACTTTTTAAACGGTTCCTGCGCACTCGCCTCACAACTGACTTAACCTGAAAAGTTACTTATTACCTTCTCTCTCATCTTTAAACATCAATACAGTGTTGTAGTAAAAGAGTAACACTGACATGTGCTACACTAGATTAATAACTGTATAAAACAATATAAACTATTAACTACTAACATTTTATCAAGGTGGCAGCATTTCTACCTAAGTACATTTTTTTGTACTCTCACCCCAATTGTTAGTGAATTATCATGTTTTGCTTATTTGATTCAATATATTACCAGAATGAGAGACTGCATATGGCCAAGCACACTATAATAGAAAAAATGGCTTGTGTGGGTTTCCAATAACTGCTTAGAATTTAATTACATTACAAAAACAAACAAACAAACAGAACAAGCACATAACTTTGTTACCTTTTTGTGAAGAAATTTTTTTCTAATTTACACCCGGAGTGAGGTTGACCAGCAGTGTTTGGAGGCAGCCAGAGGAAATGCCTCTGGCATGCTGACCTCCGACAGAAACTCAAAAGTACCAATGTTTCCAATTTTAAAAATTCATATTTCACACTTTTCTTGCAGGCTTAAGATAAGAAAAAGTAACTGTGTGACATGAGTTTTTTTTGGCAACACTACATATGTGGTACCTGTATATTCGCTTGATTATGGCTTGCAAGTATAAGAACATTCCCTGCAATGAAGCTTGGTTTGCAGTGAGGTTGTCTGACCTTTAAGCCAGTCAAAAGACAGGGAAATGTTTGAACAAGAACAAATGCGTTCAGACTCACAGCGCTGAGGGAGAGGCCAATTTGTCCCTGGCACAATTTGTGTAAAAGGGGAGCAAAAAAGTGCAGTAAGAATCAGTAATCCTCTCCTAAAACAGAGCCATGTCATAAAATATTGTAATGCTATCACATGGTAATCTGTACAGTAAAATATGCTACAGCCACAATTAGAAATAAATAAAGGCCAACTGGTGATTCGTCGTTTAGCACATTTTATAAGTGTCACTTGACAGGAATGAAAGAGTAGTGTGATGTTGTCATCTTTAACATAGTCCTCTCTTTGATAACCATATTTGACAGAAACGATAGAATATCAATAAGTAAGTTCAGTTATAACTACTGTATCTCCATGGAGTCATAAACACTACCCAATCACGTTACGCAAAACAAAATATGATGCTGTCCACAACATAAAACTCTTCAGATACATGACATGCAGTGAAAGTGTAGGCAACACATTTTGTCATTTTTGTAGAGCAACACTTCTTA
>JAPZDX010000023.1:8225068-8238059 GCA_029783625.1 Naso annulatus | reverse complement strand
CCTAACCCTAAGGACTTTTCATGTAGGAACAATGCTTTATAAATGATAATTCAGTATTTGTTAATGCTTAACTAATGATGAATTCAGTATTTATTAATGCTTAACTAATGCCTAAAAGTGTGTAATTATTATTAAGTGTTACCCCTTCAGGTTTATAATGTGATTACATATTGTGCCTTGAGAAAAGAAGATTCTGTTTATGACTCCCTCATCAACCTGGAGGCTCCATTGTATTCTCTAAATTAGACTTGCATTAACCAAGATGCAAACACAATAAGAGTTTGCTTAATGTACTTATTATGTGCTAACTTGTTGTTAAGGTCCTTAAGGTTTTGTTGAGGTATGGCAGCAGTTTTCTTTTTCTTTGTTTAGGATGGTAAGTGCTAGAGCACAAAGAGTAAAAAAATGCTGATAAAAGCAAGAAGGTCAGAGCAAGTTACTGCTATAGACGTGGACAGATTTAACAGAAAACTTAACAGGTGTACTATGCCTGAAAGTTATGTGTAAACAAATAACAACATATTTGTCCAGTATGTAGAATTCTATTTACCCTTTAAGAAAAGCTACTTTTGAAATAGAATTAAATGAGAAACACCGCTGAGAAACAAACCTACTGAATCTCCCCTGGCCTCCTTCTGTCAGTCTCTACTGACTTCTTTTTTCAGTGAATTTCTTATTTACTGTGAAGTACCATAGAGCCGACTTTTTGCTCACATTCAACCAGGCTCCATTTTCTGTCTCTTTTTCTTGCTCTCCTACTGCTCATAATTCGTTTTTTAGGATGGCAAGAACTCCTCCAGCAGTATTGAGTTTTAGGCCTTTGGGCTCGACAGGTATCGCTCTCAGACGGCTCGCCTTCGCCTTACACCTACTTCTCTCTGGTTTGAATTAGTGGATGCTCTTCAGGTCTGATACTGTCCTCTCAAACTGTAGATATTGGATTTTCTCCTTCAAATTCCACATTGCACATCTGAAATATATAACAGCGAATTGCCTTGGGGAAGCATGTGTGTGCACATGTGTTTGTTTGCGTAATGAAATCTGCCATGATATTGCTCACCGTGTCAATGTGCAAATAAAGTCAGGATCTTGGCCCACGCAGAAATCCAATCAATAAGACTGTACTTGATCATGATCCAATTTGCCTGCTGCACTTACCTAACAGTAAATACAACAGCTTTTGAGTTTACTGGCTCTTGCTTCACTTTTTTGTGAGTGGGTTAAATAAGGAATGCAGCCTTGCTTCTTATGACATAACTCTTCCATTCCTTTCTTGCCGGCCTATAGAGCCGCTTGTCAACAGGGCTGCAAAACAAACTCATTTCTGAAAGGTCAGAGATGTAAGAAATGTTCAGAAGGGTAGCAAAGCAAAGGCAATCCATGACTTAATACTCCATCAAAGTGCCAGAGAAAACTTTACTGGCTTCAAAGTTTCATGAAAAAAATGTTTCCATATTTTCTTACTGGCCCCCATGACCTGAGTGAGGAGGAATTTGTACCTCTATGGCATCATTTATTTGGCATATTGTGCAAATTGTACTTTTAAAAAATGTCTTTTAATATTTTCCTGATCCTCTCATAGGGCAGGATGGGAGATTATTTGACCTGTTGTCTTCCTAGAGTGTCTTTGGTCTGTCATCCACAGGCTGTTTTCTCAAGCTCATTGCTTCTTCTTCTTGATTCTGGTACTGATGTTGTGAGCTGCAATTGTTTCCATAACACACATTTTTTCCCCCTGTATCCTAAAACTTGAACTACAAACAAGCCTTTTGTCATCTTCTGGCTCTAATACAACAATGGGTTTGAGCAGCAATACAGTATGTACATCTTTCCTAATAAAATCATGTGGATCTGGTCATTTCATACTACATCATCATCATCGTTCATCATCGTTTATTTGTCAGACTCAGGGTCCATAATAGAAACATACAACACTCAATACATAAGAACAAGAGATTTAAAACAAAACAGGCCAAACAGCCAAACTTACAAAATGAGTAAGGTAGATTACTATGAAAGTTTATATTCATAAATCATGAAACTGTGATAGCAAGAGCCAGATTATGGGATTGCACTGATGTGTTGTGAGGTTGCAAATTAGGTTTTTCATTAGCAGTTCATCGGTGAATGTACTCTTGATCCTTTCCAAACTAGCAATGATATATATTTGTCAATTATTTTTACTTAAAAACTTTGCTGTCCAGCAGAACTCAGAAAGACTCATTTTGCTTGGAAATATGAATCATGATATCGTGTGTTATGAATGTTTTTCCATTTTTCAGCAAGAATTCAAGGATAAAACAATTTTTAGACGTAGCAATAACAACAGTGTCTCAAATTACCGTAGCCAGAGGGGAGGTTCCCATGGCAGTGGTTGACAGATGTTGACTTCTGTGGTGCATCCCTGACTGGAGCATGTTATGGTTCTGCACCCCCCGCTTCTCGTTTTTAACAAGCCCCTATAGTGTTGCTTGTGTACAGCCGGCGATTTTAGACTTCTGCCCCTTTACAACATTGAACATTTTGGAGGTCACATCATGCTGTTAAGTTTATGTACCATGTTAAAAGTGGAAGCAAGCAAGCTGGGCTAACTGGCTTTCACTGAGAAAGTTAGGCTAGCACTGCTTTCAACTCAACGTCACTTTTTGTCTGTAGCTTTCTGTGTGATACTGCAGACAATTTTAATGGTTACGTGCAGAGATATTCCACCAATCACATTACAAATACTGATGCTATCTCCTGGAGAACAGTAATATAGGGGGCGCTATCAGAGATGAAAAAAATGAAACTTAAATTTTATATTTTTTATTAATAAAATTTTGAGTAAATAAATACAAAAGTTAAAACAAAGTTATACGTTTTCTAATTACTTTGCACAAAAAGCATTTCAGTTTAAGCTTGATTATCGCAGTTTGTGTAGACCTATGTTTCTGTGGAAATTTTGCCTTTGGCTCTGAGCAAAGAAGCTTTAAAATTAAATTTAAATATATACTGACCTTTTCTTTGCTGTTTACTGTCTGATCATCTAACAATGACATTTGAATTAATCCTCATTTGAATATGTGCACAGGCTATTTCTTTCCCCATCTCCCGTAGTCAAGATTCTCTTTCTTTCTCTCTTCTATTCTAATATCAAAAGAACTTATCACTTCATTGCACCCCAGCTATTCTCCACATGGGATGAGATAATTAGCATTTTTAACAGTGAGAGAAAATTGTTTATCTTAAAACCCAAACAACACCAAATAATAAAAAAAAAAAAAACTGGTAGAATTCAGTGATGCAACAATCTACAGTAGGCATGTCTTTTACTCTAGAAATAAAATTGATGTGTATGATAAATGATACACTCACCAGCACAAACGTTTAATAAGAAATAATTAAACAAGTGACTGCTTGAATGGAAATTGCTCCTTGTGGATGAAGTAGTTCAGGGCTCCTGAAAAGTATTTGACAGACTTCTAAATCCCCCCCTTTTTTTCCAACCATAGACTTCTAATTATTATCACAGATGGAGGCGTTCTTCAATCACCTAATCTGCACCCTGATTACGCCTGACATTTTACTCCTGAGTGTCAAAAATCTTCTCCATATATGTAAATGAGTTCAACATTTCTTCATTATGTAAATGAAGCCGCTAACATTTCAGAGATTCTATGACAAACATTCAGAACATTTGACTCATTTTATGTAATAGAACATGTGTAATAATTCTGATTGTGCTGTTCAACATTGTACAATGCAACTAGTGGTAAAATAACTGCCAGTCAAAGTGATAGTAACCGACTTATATCTGCTATGAGTATGGTAAAGAGGCAGCTACTCTCTGCTAAAACCAATTTACAGAAACTAAACCATGCACTAACAGGCATTGCTGGCATAGGCTGTGAACACAGGGGGGCAGTATGGAATCATAATGATGCAATATGGAATCATAATGAGAAGAGTTTAGACTTTCTAAACAGAAATTCTGCAAAGTCTTTATTATCTCATCCTAAAAGTTTGATCTCTGCCTTAATCTCCAATCTGCCATTTCAACTTGGTCCCTTGTTTCCTTTGTAGCTGTTTGGATTGTCTGCATTTGCTAGAAAAACAGCAATGTTATCTTCCATGAGAGAGAGAAAGAAAGAAAAAAACAAAGAAATGTGATTTAAAAAAAATAGAATCCAATCAGTATTAACACACACTGGCATCTCACATTACGCATTTTTTCTTGTCGCTTTCTGCTCCTAATTAGTAACTTTCTGCTTGCATAATGTCATCAAAGAGGTTGTTTTGTAATGTGAACAGTTTACATCTGACTGACCCAGAGACACTTAGGGGGAACGTTCAGCTCATTAGAGAAATGACTCATTGTTTTCTGTCCTTCTTCCTCTTCTTCCTTGACTACAGGCATGGTCACCACCCCTGGGCCAAACCCCCTTCCTTCTGTGCTTGTGTGAATAACTCAATAACTCCCATCCATGGCACAATTAAGGCATTATTACACCCTTCGCTGGACCTCACGCTCCGGGGTGAATTGTGGGGGCAGAAGGGGCCTGGCCCGACCTCCATTTTCATCCCCGGCCCACTGTGAAGCCTTGGCGACTCTCATCCCTGACCCATTTTACACTCCCCATGTGCCCCCGATTCTACACACAGACGTGCTCACGGCACGCATGCACACACTTAGACACTCCGTTGTCAACGTACAGCAGGCAGAGACATGGCATCGTGAGTCATGTCGGTGCCAACAGCTGTGCAACGGGCGCCATGTAGGGCGAACGTTCAGCCAAGCAATGGATGCAGGGGCAAGATGAGGATGGTTGGGGGTTGAGGGGTAGTGTGTGGGCACCTCTCCTCTGTCTCTTTCTTTCACCATTCTCCTCTCACAGCTCAGCACGAAGGAAGCCATCTGCCTGTTGCCAGTAATCTAAGGTTTGCGAGAGCATCTGTGACACTTTGCACTTTGAGCTTGTCCATCACCCACCCACCTCTTCCCTTGCACACAGGATGAAACCACGCTGGCATCTACTGCTGACCATCTTTGGCCTTCTCACTTTTCTCTAACACCTATAAATTACAATTTCTCTCAGTCATTATATACCTTTGCACCTATTGTCCTTATTACTATGTTCACTTTAGAAACATTGCTGTATAATGTTCTTGGGTGTTTGTGATCTTTCCTCTCACACACACACAACATATACTTGACATTGTACTTGTCAGCCTCGAAAGAACAAGAGGCTGTGAATAAACTTTCAGTTACTGCAAGTTTCAGTTGTCTTCATCTGCCAGAGCATCTTCCACTGAAGTATAAATTCAGAAACTATGTGAGAACATGAGAATTTGTTTGCACAAGAAAAGGAAGCTGCTCCAAAATAGTTTACCTATGTAATAAACCACGGGAGTTGAGTCAATATTTGTACAAGCAGTTCTCTCCCAAGCTGATCAACGGCAAAACAAAAACTCATTCCTTTACTATCATTGAGACAACTCCAGCCTTTCTCCCTTGATAACATCAGAGACCGAGGTCTTGTTTTTCTGTATTCTAGCTTCGGGAAAGAAATCTTCTATTTCTGTGGATTAGCTGAAATAAAGGTCATCACTGCCTTTCATCTAACTGCGATAAACAACGTTTCATCATGCTTTACAGGAATTAAATTGACAAGCTTTAGATTTAAACGGCCAAGTCTCAAGCTGCCGAAACACCTGCTCGTGTTATTCTCTTTAAAACTCTCTCTGTGTCCACTGTCCATGTGTTATTAATATTCATATGTGCTAACATTTTCGGGGATGCTTCCAACTCAAAGAGACGAGTTTAACAAATGGACTTGCAATAGAAGAGAGGCTTGCACTCCAAATGTCACGTCTGCAGGCTGTTCCATTTGTTTTGAAGGCACTCCAAATGAAAAGCAATTTAAGAACTCCAGCCATTAGAAAGAGCCCTCACCACTGAAGTGCAAACCAAACCTTAATTAGGAAAATGATGATTGTTCGGTGCACATGCTCAATTTGCTTTACAATTGGCCGAGCCGCTTTTCTTATACCACCCTTTGACAATTCATATACTTCATCCTGTCTACATTTGCAAAATGTCAACATGCCAGAGATTAAATTAAAGCAGGTCTCTGTAAAGACGACACATCTATCACATCATTACTGGCAGAAGATTAACTGGTTGACATTTCTCTCCTGTAAATCAGCACAATGGGGCCTGATCCAGACGATTCTCTGTCAACAAGCGCCGTCAAACATGCCTGATGGAGAATATAATTAAGTCAAATACATGTGATGCATTTTCCACCAAAGAACTCCAAAAGATTGTGTGTTGACTTTGTTTGACTTTTGTTTGTGTTCAAATGTCAAGGACACAGCACAATTATGTTGCAGAAAATGCTCTTTTAATCAATTTGACTATAAATCAAAAAGTAAAAACTAAGGCACACACGTTTACTGAGATATGCTTAATGACACACGCCCAAAACCCCACGCCTCACCTGTTCTAATGCTGTGCAAATACAGCCAGAATAATTAACAGTCTAATATGGAAAGCTAACATTTGATCAATCCAAACTGCCCGTGGTGTGAGCCCAGTCAACAGTGCTGGAACAAACAAGAGCAAACCTTAACACAGGGAAAGGTCATAGGATCAATAATTCATTTAAGATGCTCCCTGGGATTGACTCTGCACTCGCCTTGTAATCAGGAGGGGAGATTTGTTTATCTTAACCAACTTTAAATCCACACTCCTACGGAAAGAGAAAAAACATTGTGCCCGCACCGGTCGATTTTCAGTGCCCTCACAAGGCCACGAGATTTTCTGTTTTATTTACCCCCCAGGAGCTAGCAAGGAGCAGCTCCTTAATAACACTTCAACTCTAGTCCAAGCATCTATTAAGGAAACTTTGAGGAAGAAAGGGAAAAAAAAAAGAAATCTAATGATAAGGACAAATTCTAGGCTAAAAGTGTATTTACAGCAGGGGAAGTTCTTATCCACATCAGAACACTAGCTAGGCAACAGCAAAATGGACACCAAAAGATCACTTGTTCTGCTCCTGACTTATCTAAAAAGTACGCTGGCTAACGTTATGTTTGCTAACTTGGCTAACATTACTCTCAGCTCATTGGATAATTGCCTTTTCAACCAGAGAAATCACACTTTCAAAGAATGCAATGCCAGACCAAGACGAATCAAGTTCACTCAGTGGAGTGGGCGGAGTCTTTGGTCTGGGCCCAAGCTAGCATCATGCATCTATCCACTCAGAGAGCCCTGCTCTCTGACGTGATTGCTCTGTTTTAACAGGTGAAAATTTATGGTCCCTGCTGGCAAGACTCTGTGTATCAGTCTCTTTTGTCTCCCTTCTCAGATCCAAAAGTCCCTCTTTGTTCCTCTTTTCCATTTTCAGGTGGAGTTACTGGCTACTTACATTTGTAAGTAAATTATTTCTAAGTAAATGTGAGCATAATTTCAGAAGGACTCTGCTTCTCTTAGCCTGTCAAACACTATAAAAGCTATTTTCTACAAAACATTTAGGCTAACATAAGATGTTTCAGCTGTTTTATCAATGACACCTCTTAATTTGTTCATGTTTTATGTAATTGTTAGAATTAAATGTCTCTGGACAAGAACAAGCTTTGCAAGGATTTTTTAAATATCTACCACTTACTTAGCAGGGAATTTCACATGTGCTGCGCTCACAGGATTGCAGGTCTGATTTACAGAAAGAACCACTTCCTCTGATTTAAATAATGCAGCCCTGCTGAGTGAAGGCATCCAGAGGCGATGTGGACTCAAACACTACAAACCTGCCTCGTCTGGAAGCTTTATCCCGTTGCCAATCGTAGTCATGTCCATGTGCCACGTGTAAACTAGATTTTAGATGAAACCCCCTAAAATAAGGACGCTGAGAACACATTTTAATTATTTAATTACCTGATGTGCGGTTAGTTGATGACATTTATATTCCTACTCCAGTGATCTTCTTCAAAATTCCACGTTTCCCTATACAACAGATGCTGGTTGAGTGAATTTTACCTCTAAAAACAGCTGTCCTTAATAAACAAATGACTACTATACAGAGGAGGCATTTCATAGGCAATGGCATCAAGGAAGTGGCAGTGTGGAGTTTTGTCTTAACATGTCACTCATCTCACTTTTCAGCTTGTTATTAGACCATATGGTTTACAGCGGGGAGAATATAAACAAGTTTGACTGACAATCCAATGAGGCTGTCAAAACAGAGAAAAAACAACATAAATTTAATCTGAACATAAACGTTGGCTAACAAACAACGTATAATGACCTCATGAAAAACATGTGCTATGCAGGACAGATTTCAGTCTCTTTGAATGTGTTGTTGAGCCTGCTCACTCTGTAACTCCTACCACTTTTATTCTCACAGCATACAAATACCTGCCTGCATACAATTTTGTAATGGAGTGCGTCAGCGCACCAAACGCTTACTCTGCCATTCACTCTAAATTTGTGCCTTTGTTAAATTGGATTCCAAATGCAATTATCTGCCAAGGTAATTCATGACAGAGTAGCCTGCTGTAACTACTCATTTGAAAGGATGCACAGTCATTTATGTGTCATTTTGGAACAATGCTGTATCTTTTGGACGAGGTGAGGCCCATGGGGAGCACGACAAGCTCTCTACTCAGTCAAGAGAGGCGGCAATGAATGATTAGTGCCTTCCAATAACTAGTTCCAAGGAGAGCGTTTAAAGCCATACTGTAAGCAAATGTCTGGCCTAGATCTGTTCAGTAATGAGTTGGATCTCTATGATTAGTCAAATCCATCACAAATGGAGCTATTTGTATAGCGTTTGCAAAGCATTTCTTTTTTTATTTAGCATGGAAAGCTTTTCCAGGGAAATCATGTTGCTGGCAGATGGATTCTCAATATCAAGACTGGTTACAGCACTTGCTTTGAGGTAACCTTATGAAGGCACAGGGAGTCCTTTGTCTGTCAGGGTGCTGGTTTGATGTGTAGCAGTGAAACGCTTTCCTTTTTTCTTTCTAAGCCGCACAACATTCACGAATCAGACGATTGTTTCTGATGCAGGACTTCAAGAATGCAGGCTGCAAGTGGATTAATCCAGCTAAAGAGTAATTGCTCTTGCATTGTATTGACTCTCTATGCATGAGGGAATTCAAATCACTTTTAAGTTTCAGTTCTGTAGGATTGGAGCCAGTCCTTGAGACAAGCTTAGGTGTTTATAGGAGTTCATTTAATTTGGAGTAAGACTGCAGTGGTCCTATTAATGGATTAAAGGGCTGCCTGTAAATGTAATGATGTGAATCTGCTGACTGCCAAGGAAAATATCAAAGGGGGAAAGTAGATAAACAGCAGTCTGCCCACTCTTAACAAACACTGTAAAAGTATGCTTGAGCCAGGCACAGAATGCTCAGAGAGGCTTATAAGTGGAACATTTTACAACAGTGAGGGGGAACCAGGCATGTGACTGTATCATTTTATGCTCTTTCAGCTACGCCTGCAGGGTGTTGATGGAAAATCTGTAATCTACACCCCCTTATTTAGCATCTTCTTAATTTCTTATCTCCCTCTCTCACTAGCACAACGTAATGTGACATATGCTGAGAATTTTTGCTTTCTTAAGGTTGCTGGGAGCAAATGTAGTACCTCATCAAACTATATCAGTTGTTGGTAAGTTTAGGATAGGTGCAGTATGCAGAAATTTGGGGGCACTTTTTGATGAATTGGAAGACAACACTAAAAGGAGCAGGAGATGTTTAAATTGTGTCCAACAGTGAACCTGTACTGAATGAAATGGGTGCTGGCAAAGGTCACCTGATCACTAAGTCCTGACCAAGGTTTAAATCCACATTTTATAGGATCTAATAGTATGATACTTGAGTGGATCCCATAGGACTTGGCTGTTATCAAACAGTGCTGCGAACATTGAAAGTGACAAAAATGTTGTGTTGAAAAAGTTTTGTAAAGAATGGAATCCACTTTTCAAAAACTGGGAAATTTCTCAATATGTGATGTTCTGCATGTAGGCGTAAAAAACTATTGCAAGCACTCCATTAAAATGCAACTGTATATGAGTGATAAGAATACAATGATATTTTCTCTATCTGGGACTGGAAGTTGCTTCATCATCTACCACGTAGGAACAGGGAGGGAGACAGTAAGGGGGACATTGAGGAGGATTGCATCTATTAAGAACACACTTTGTATTTAATGACTAATTCACTAAAAAAACAACGTGTATATCTGAATCTGTAGAAAAGGGTTCTCATCTCACTCACAAGGTATAATTAATTTATTTTATGGCCAGTACTAACTTTGAGGACTCAACAAAAATCCGAAATCAGCAAAAAACAAAATTATGAGTACATGTCTGAACTTATGTACAATGAGTAGGGGTTCATAGAGACTTCTTTATTATTTGTATCAACTAACAAAATCCTCTGTCTATGTCTATGTATCTTAACCTTAAACGTAACCTTAAACCATGATCATTTTTAGTCTTAGTTAAATCATGGAGCAACTTTACCACAGATAACAACTTCAGAAAGGCCTAGATCAGACAGAAGTAATCTGTTCCAAGTAAATTTCGTTGATGAAATATTTTTGTTATAGGTTTTGTGAACGACTTTTTCTTTTTCCTTTTTTTAACTGACGAAAAAGTGACAATAACTAAATTAATAAATGCTAGGTGACAAAAACTCTGACAAATGTATCGATACTTTCATCAACAAATAAAAATGAGACAAAAATGATCGACAGGGACGAGATCCAGTTCTAACTATTTTTGTCATGTGGTGAGAAGACTTGGGAAGACATCCAATCAGAATGATTGTCTTTGTGAGGTAGCCTAATGCTGTCCGATTTATTTACATTACTGAACTGACGCTAACAACATGCTGCACACATGCTGCACAGCAAAAAATAACACGGAGGAAATGACAACCTGAATCTAACATGGAGGATTTTTTAGAAAAGTGTGATGAGTTTTAGTGTTAGGTTTGGGCTTTGTAACTAAGCCCAGCTGCATTTGGGGTGGCAGTTTAGGATATGATGTTGGTGACATTATGTGTGGCAACTAGCTACTTTTTAGCAATAGCAACAAGCTAACTTAGTGGGCTATGCATCATGTCTGCACAGAAATGTTAGCCAGGAAGGAAGAGAAGAGCAGACATACGGGCCCCCGTCAGGTCCGTCTGAGCAGTAGAAAAGACCATCAGGACCTGAGTTCTGCTCCCAGTGAAAGCAGCTTTTCCTTCAGCTAACGTAGGTTACCACAGCTCTGAGGGCTAAGCCTGTACTAATCATTGATATATTCTGTATAGGCTTCATATCAGAGCTGTCACAGTTGGAATAAGGGCAAAGCTGATGTGATTGATGCCCCACTAGACCACTAGAGTCCATAACATTAACACACATCTGTTCACAAACATCATTCACATCATATATGTAACACACTTGCTGCTTTGAAGGTGGAGATGATAATATGCACCAAAAAAGGTCCCAAAGTAAATAACACATTTAGCCATTTGTTGGTCAGAGGAGAAATAACAGCATGCACAGTTGCACACAGGGTCTATATTGCACACTCAAACCTTAACACCATTTTATGAAAGAATAACTTTCAATAAATGAAAATTTTAAAGAAACAGTTAAACTATGCATTACACCCTAAACCTGTTCAGTTTTAGTCGACTACAGTCGCTGTAGATTTCATTGACTAAAATTATGTGATATGCTTATTTAGTCGACTGAAACAAGACCAAAACTAAAAATTTTCAAATGACTAAAATATGATTAAAACTAAATTACATTTTAGTCAATAGACTGTGACTAAAACTAAATCAAAATTTGCTTTCAACACTGGTTCCCATCTTGCTATTTGTGCTCCTCTGACATATGGTCAGGTTAAAACTGAATTGAGTTGGCCTGTGTAAGCTAAAGAGAAAAATCATGCAGACAGCAGTTGCCGTAAGCAAACAAAGTAGGTTTGGTTCATATTTGTTTTTGGCTTGGGTTATGTTTGTCTATCTGGTTTGTTTTTATTTGTTTTTGCTTTTATTAGACCTTTTGTGGTCCTGTACATGAAATCACATATTTTCTGTCCTCCATTGCTTACCTCAAGGTTTGGCAGAATGTCTCACCGTGGCGATTAATAATTAATATTTTTTTCCCCTCAACATTGTATATTTTCTTGTAATATTAATGTTTCATTTTAAAATTTAATTTTTAGTGGTGGGTTTTTTCAACAAAGGCTGGCAATTAAAGAGAGAATGGCTTTTGCTATAGAAAATGCACAGAATGTAGGCCTAAGCTTCAGAGTAAAACTGAGACTGTCCCATGCTGATAAAAACAGAGCTCTTTGCACAACTAACACAGTATTAACAACATATGTATCTCCCAAAATTAACTGTTAAGACTCAGGCTACACTTTTAAAATAAACACAGATGTCCAGTTTTGTTCTGTTTTTTTTTTTTTTTTTTTTACCTTTATTTTATTCAGGGAGGGTTCCACTGAGAGTGAACTCTCTTTTTCAGGGATGCCCTGATCACATTCACACAGTTACACATTCACACCTGGAAGCTTCCCAGTACACCGACAGGCTTATCTGTGGTCACCGAGCAGCTCCAATGGAGTAATTAGGAGCCTTGCTCAAGGACCCTCAGAGGTGGAATACGAGAGGGGCAAGCATTTTCCCTTCACTTTCACCACCCACACAAATCCTACTAGTTGGAGACCTTCCGATCACAAACTCACTTCTCTAACCATTAGGCCGCCACTGCCCCAGTTTACAGTTAACATAGGAGGGGATACAGATTTTTGAGGTTGAGAGGTTTGAAAGGAATTGCGAAGCCACCAGGGGTTCCAAATAAGAAAACAGTCCTTTAACTGTATTGAAACAGGACTGACAAACGTAAACCTCCAAATTTGTTGAAGAAGAAAACATGAGGCACCAATCTAGCCTAGTGCTGGTGCAGCCTAACTATGCAAACTATGCGACCGATTCGTAT
>JAPZDX010000023.1:8211672-8224968 GCA_029783625.1 Naso annulatus | reverse complement strand
GTGGTGTCGCGTCATTGCTTGTAGCCTGCTGGCTGTGTGTTGTTATGGTAATGGTGTGAGTCTATGAAAGCAGCCTCTTAGTTTTCACAAGTGTCCTGTTGAACTTCTGAATAAATGATTTGCTCATCCAATATTATCACTCGTTCTCTGCGACAGACACAGTGCAACATAAACACAAACTCAAACATCATTTTTATTCTCCAAATATACAGAGCAAAAGCATCATAGATTCACAGACCAGTACAGTTAAAATACAACCATTTTCTTTTTTTTTTTCTTAGATACAGAGGGCCACTGCCTGAAAATAGTGGTTCACCCGGTAAAATTTACATGATGTTTTTTTTCATTACAATTATGCTTATGGTTCACTATTTATACAAACTCTTGAAATGACCTTCTAAGTTAAGTGCTTTTTCAGACCTGGGTCCTTCAGTATTTGCACACTAGTTTGCGTTATTTGGAGCACAGAGCAATTCAACCAATCAGAGGGATGCATATGCATTTGACTTTCAAATGCTTTTCTGTGATTCTTTCAATTGTCTGTGACTTATCGTACACTGTATGCTGCAAAGCAAATCACACTGATTTCGGTTGTGCCCTGCAGGCCAATGCAAACTTTGAGGTTTATTTGCAAATACTACTTAGTCCAGACCTTTTTCCTTACGGTTGTTTGTTATTAAAGTACTAACAAGGTATTGATTGGTAAAAAAAGAAAAGATGTGAGAGAGAAAGAGAGAAACAGTGATAGAGAGCATTTACACAGTAAAGAAAGGGTCTCTATGATCAATTAGATGTTTCAAATGGCACCTTTTCTAATGTGTTCCATCATGGACAGTTACACCTATCATAGAATGACGGAGACTCATAAAAGCCCTAATGTAAACTACCCTTTTTGCAGGCAAAGGTGAGATATTGGCAGTACTAATGTTCAGCAAATCCTTATTTTTCCAGTTTGTTTAGACCAAGCGAAAAGTTTTGTGCAATTAACACATATAATACAGCCAGTGAGCTGAGGAACCATTACAAATACTTATGAACTAGTTTTCACCTCACATTCCTTATAACCACTGTTTTTCACTTTAGAAATGTCCAGTGCACTACCAGCTATTCATCTTCATCTGAATGGGACTGCCCTGCATCCTCCATGAAAGGGTTGCTTTGTTTTATTAGGGGAAGGGCAGCAACCCCTTGTAATTGTTTTGGGTCTTTGTGTTTATTCATCTGTTATGCCCCTGGCATCTGTGCGGTGCTTGCAGCCAGGCAAACAGGCGCCGCCAGCGCCAGCCGGAGAGGCGTCCTCAGGTAAGCAGGGCAGACTTTGTCCCCACACGGGCTTTGATTCCCAAAGACTGACATGGCACTCACTGGTACTCTCATGCCCACTGTAGCTGCTGCCATGGGGGGATGGGAGGGACAGAAGGCTGGCCTATCAAATATTTATCTGTTTGCTGTGCAGTGTGCAGATTCTCTGGACTGGGAAAATGCATTATGTTTGGATGAGAGCGGGAGCTGCATCAGATAAGTAAAACTGGACCCTTTGGACGGGAAAGCAAATTTGTTTGGTTTTTGGGGGAAAGACATGCTGAATGTCTGCATTATGATAAGTTTTTAATGGTGAACAATTCTGTTGCTGCAGATTAAAAATGATGCATAATATATGCAAATGATAATACAAATAAAAAAGGTAGCTTGTCCAGTGCAGACTAGATCACACCATAACTGAATGCTGTCAATATCAAGGTAAGAATTTAATCCCGCTCTCTTAAATATGGAGAAGAATAAATGAAAAATGGCACTGGCTTACTTGACTGTCATCATGGTACAAAATGCAATATATTGCTGGGCATCTGGGCATCTCTCAGAAGGGCTGAAGGTATAATAACCTCTTAGTGCATATCACTTCAAAGCTGTACCAGCTAAGCTCAGCTTCTCATCCTATAGCCTCCCGTGTGCTCGGTGTACAGAGTCTGAGTTTCCCCCCGTGAGATCAGGGGGAAGAGAATCTGCTCGCACAAGTCTTTCTTGTAATTTGTGAGAATCAAGGAAGGTTGATGAAATTTTTGGAAGGGAAACAAAGAGAAAATGATTGTCTGTCTTGCAGTGTTGATGCCATGTGGATTTGTTGAGCTCTAATATAATGAAATCTGACTGAGAAAAGAAAGAAAAGCCAGGAAAAAATTATATACAGAAAGAAAGCATTAGAGATTTATATACAGTCTGCTAAGTGCCAAGCTGGATTATCAGCGTTGAAACAGAGCTTTTTGTCTTAAGCTGTACAATGGGCGCCAATCCATTTGTAAAATTAGAGTCCAAACCACTGCCACTCAAGTGGAAAACCCCATTCAAATGCTGTGAATATAATCATATGTAAAGTGCTTGCAACAACAACTTGCTTTTGTTGGAAACGCCATACTTGTTTGGTTTTTTTTCATGGGTTTAGAGGCGGATTCCATAGTTTCAGGCTCACTTCATCCCAGTTGACTGCTTCACTATGGAAGATACTGATAAACTACGTAATTAGATATGGCATATTGTAACCTGATACACTTTCTGTCAAGTTTTTGTTTGAGTGGGTAAAATACGAATGACAGAGAACAGCGACAGAGAACAACTGAGCAACTGGGATGACGTTACAGTTATCTGCTGTTTTATTTTCCGGGAACTTTACCCTTTAAAGAACTGATCACATAACAAATAATCTGATTCTCTAAATTATGGCTGTAACAGGCCTTGAAAGCCATTAGACATGTAAGGCTTTTGATGGCTTAAATCAAAATTTGATGTCATTTACGATGTAAATACGGCTGTTACAGACAAGATCCACATTTACTGGCCTTCAGCCAAGAAAGGCTTTAACACAGAGTAAGGAGACAACAATGAGTTTTTTCAACACACGGATTTGGTTGGGTTTACATCTTATGTCGAGGTCAGAATTGAACTTGATATAGTGTGCTGTGGGGTATCTAGGTTATAATACACTTAAAATGCACAAGTCTGCATTAGGATGCCCAGTGTTACTGAGGGGGCTGCAAAGAAAAGCTTGTGTCCTGCAAAAATACATGCACAATGCATGACCAAAACACTCCTGACAACAGCCTCCCCTTGAAATTTTCACGCAGAATATGAGCGTCTGTGTAGCTGCAAGTTAAATCACTACTCTCTGTTTCTACTCTCAGCTAAAACAAATACAGCGTCAGTGATTAAATAATAAATCCAATTTTATATATCACACACGGTGTAGAACGGAACAAAATCAAAACAATACACTTGAAAAGAGTCACCATCAGTGCCAAAAAATGAACAGCAGACAGCAAAATAAAACACATTTTCTAAGTCTGTTTTTCATGTCCCTTGATAACCAGCGTGATCACAGGTAGGTACGCAGTCAAGCGCTGGTGTCAATTCTGATATTGACAACAGCTATGGAATATCCACACAATAAGAAGCTTGGCTAAAATATGTTTACATTTCATTGAACAGGTACCTGATCTGCGGCTTTAGCAGGAGAAGCTGGCAAGTGCAACACAAGATGTTGCAGTTTGTGGGCTTCCCTGCTGCGTGCCTTGAAGCTGAATCTGGTGCAGTAAAACCATGGAGGATCCAGCTCTCCATCAACAGGAGAGCTGATAGCGTGTGCCTATCTTGCTTAGTGAGAGTTTGTATTGACACAGTCCAGAAAATCCCCTCAAGGCAAAGCAGATATGGACAAGAAGAGGCGCTCGTGTCTCATTTAGAGTCCTTCATGAGGAAAAATAGTCGGAAATTAGATGCTAGAAAAGAAATTACAGTCACATATGTACACTGATATTCTTTATCGTAGAGTGTCACAGCAAAATAATGACTCATGGATTTAAAATGAGATCTCAGCCCCTTTTTATCTGCCCGGCTCTGTGGCCCAGATACCGCTGCGGAGAGAAAAGCAGCCGTTCTTTGAAACGTTCGAGACGTCTTTGGGCACACGGAGAAAGTTTTCTTCCATCTACACAGGACACCAGTTTTGACAAAAAAGCTTAACATAGAGTATCTGAGGGGAGGGTGAGGGGAGGGAGGAGTTGACACTTTATCAACTAAAAAAACCTCATGCACATTCATTTTTGTGCTTCAAACTACAAGAGAGCAGTAGGACATTGACTCGCACTCAATATCTTGCCGTGCGTGCTTAGTTTTTATGAATGACAATCTTCAGAGAGCCAAAAGTGGTCTTTGCCAGGGGAGCTGATTGTCACACAAAGCATTTGTGATATTTCTGTCCTCTGCTAACAAGTATGTTCAAATTCCAAACTTGTATGGTTGCTGCGTTGGCAGATAAACCTCTCTGTGGCACAGTTCTGATTATGGGATAAAAAGGGAGGTGATGGGTTAAGCAAGAGGGAAATATAAGGCTTCCTGATCCACTTTTTGGGACATTAAAACGTCTGAACGAGTCAAACAGCGTGTTTAAGCCAACCAGTCCCTGCATCTCCAGTTGTCCAAAGCAACATCGTTACATAGGGGCAGCTGGGAGCTGATTCTGTTTCAGTTTTACAATCCTGGCTGCTTGTTACACCCCCAAAAAACACCCTCCCTCCCTGGTGGTCAGACGTGGGTCTGCATGCGTTTCTGGAGTGGCCGGGTGAGGTCTGAGTTCTGCGACGAGGACTGGGAATAGTGGGAGGAGGACGAGGCCGACGCCTTGCTGTCTTTGTCGAACTGCACGTAGCCGTCCGGCTTACTGTAGCTGCTGACACTGCTGTCACATTGCGTGTCAATGAACGAGCTGGAGTCGCTGAGGGAGCCGCGCTGGAACTCCCGCTCGCACAGCTCAATGGAGCTGCTGCCCATGCCCAGCACAAAGCGCTGGCTGTAGTCGTACAGACGGTTGGGACCTGCTCCCAGGGTGGAGTAGATGTTGGTGAAGGACATGCCCGTTGGTACCCGTTGCTTTCCCAGGGTACCTGTGTTGGTGGGGTTCCTCACCTCAGTGGACTGATTCCCAGCCATGGTAGGTGTGTGGTGCTCCTTAAAGGTGTTGACACTATAGTAGCCATTCGTAGGGTCCTGAACACACCGGAAAGAAGATAAATATCATCATTTTTATGTTTTATTTATCTGATGGTTTCTGTGTTTTTGTAGGCTATATAGGACATTATAGTAAAACAAAACGGGAAAAGGGGGAGAAAAAGAGAACCATTCTGTTATTTATTTGGATTAATATTTGTATTCTCCTCAAAGCTCAACAGGAGTCGAGGTCATTCTGGCAGTAATTACCCTTCAAATATTAAATAAAGAGTAAATAAGGTAACAGGCAGCCACGTACATCATGAGGAAATCAGTGCTCAGTGGTAGGATTTAGTCAGCCCCCATGCTAACCTTAAAAGCAAGTTTCTTGCTAATTAAAAGGGCCTTGATGATTCATAGTTTGGCATCTGACGTGTCATTGCAAAGTTCACTCACATAGCAGCTTTAATTGGACCTAAATGGATCATAGTGTCTGTGATTTCATGTATAAACTGAAATGTCTTCTAAGGCTACGGCTGTGCCACTCGTTTGTCTGCTAGGCTGTAGGCACTGTGCTGTTGCTAAGGGTCCAGTTAGGGCATGTGTGTGTGTGCGTGTGTGCGTGTGTGTTTGTTTTTTTAATGTCCTCGTGTGAATGGAAGCGAATGTCAAGCATAGTAAGCCCGGTGGCAAATCTCAAAAGAAGAATGCTCGTAATGGGAAAATGAGAGCGACAACCTGAGAGGATCCTCGTTATGCTTGTCGTTATCAAACCGCAGAAGGGGAGATTGTTTGCGCCTGGCCTGTATCTCTTGTTCAGTCCCCCCTCTGCTCTCGCCTAATGCTTGCTGTCATTAACTGGGATCAAAAAATCTGGGCCCCATAGGGAGCAGGTAAGCAGACAAACACAACAGAAGCACACTCCAGGGAGCCAGTGCCAACATTGGTTTGAACAGGAGGACAAATGAAGGGTTCAGGACAGTTTTTTTCTCAACAAGATATTCAGATTGTGTTACACGGACTGTAGTGAAGTTTATCTGCAGGTCCTAGCGGTGTTAAGATGACAGATAAAATGTTAATGGGAACAGAATGTTGCCGTAAAGAACACAGTATGTGAGAAACATTTTCAGTTGAATATTGAACCATAGTATGCTGCATCACTGAACGAGGCTAAAAAAGCTGAGAGAGTAAAATTCCAATGAACCTAAAAAATATATCATATCAATCAATACATGACATTTCTTCCAGTCTAACATGCAGTTTAGAAAAAACAAAAAAAAAGTTCCACATATATGGTATAATTACCACCTTAAGTAAATTAAATAACAGCTCAAGGGGCAACCAGCTTCTGCTTTCTTGAACCACCTTTGATGAGAGACTAATTATTAAAAATCAGACCTCTAACTGGAGTCATTTTGCCTCTGGACTTGGAAAATCATGTGTAGCAGGAGAGGGATTAATGTTTTTCAGCTATTTTTGGTGCCGGAGTTGAAGACCACCCTCTGGCCCGAAGGCGTTCTCTTTCTCTCTCTTGCAACCTTTCTCGCTCTCATTCTCTCTGACGTTCTTGCCTCCATGCTGTTGTTGTTCATGAGTCGTACCTTAATGTGCTGATACTCCTTCTCCTCCTCCTGTAATACCTCCAGCTGCTTCAGAACAGACTCCTGCTGAAACTCTCCTCGTTCAACCTGCACACGAATCAAGCAGAATATACTAAGAGTCTGCATAGATTCCAAGAGTCTTCCACTCTGAATAAATAGACATTTTGAAATGGGAGGAATTCACTTTTTTATTACTTGTTCTCTTTTTTTTAATATCACTCAGGCACGTTTTACCTTCACTCAGGGCTGGCAGGAAGCATTAATAATGTATCTGCGAATATCATTTATTTATCTTAACAAAATGCAGATTTGTAAGGTGGCTAAGCTCATTTCACTTTGCCGCCATCAAATACTGACTGTATTAAGTATTTTTGAAAGAAAATTTAATCCAAAACCGCACGCTGCAAATAGCCCAGCCCTGGAGCAAGCTGCATGAAAACCAAAACACTGGTACAGTTCCAAAGAGGAAGCAGTTCTTTATGTGTCTAGAAGGCATGCAGATACAGAAGTACACCCACTGTAGGATTACCCAGTATGCATCCCCATAGTATGAATGTATTGCTGTCTGCTGTGCTCATGAGGCTAGTGGCATAATATCAGTAAATATAGCTCCTGTGCCTCGACTACAGCACACATACAGTCTATATGTCTTTCCATTTTCCTATAACACACGAAGCAATGCATTTCCCAGGAATTGTGGTTAAATGTACAACTGCATTCAATGCGCCACTGACTAATTAAATCTGAGGTAGGCAATTTATCTTTGGTTTAATTGCGCTAAAATTCCATATTGACCTTTCAGCATATTGTAATTTAGGAGGTCTGAAAGAATACTAAACTTCTGCACCTCTCCTTGGCTCTGTATTTATACCATGACAGAACTTCTCCACCAATCATGGCTTCTCTATGCTACGCCTCTTAGCAACACTACAAGCTGAATGGCTGTTGAAACAAGTGACGTGCCTTAGGCTCAAAAACTGGCCTCTAGCAACAATAGTTTTAGCTGGCTTGAGTCAAGCTGAGACGGACCAGCTTATTTCACAGCAATTTTCCCTGCGCCTGTTTCATCTTGTCGGGAATCTTTGGTGTAAACTGGCCTTGGAATAGAGAGCGACAACAGACAAAATAAAACACGAGCCAGAGCAAAAACAGAGGGGGGAAGGTGCAGTAGAGTTGCTTTCTTTGGAGTTTAATGATGCAGCTAGCTTGATTTCCAGACATCGCCTACCTCAGCTTTAAGAAGGACATGCATCTAAATAGCAAAAATGTTGATTTCATCTCTTTAAACAGGAAAAAGAAGTTGAAAGTAGTATGTTACGACACTCACACTCACCATCAGCTGTTTCATGGAGGTGTGCTCTTCGTTCTCCCGTGCTGCGTTGTGGTCTTTGTGCACAATCTCCACCCTGATGTCATTTTTCGCGGATACGACTCCTTTCAGATCTGGCAGAAACAGATGACACATATATTTTAATACACTGGATAAGCACCACTCTGTATTTGTTGACTTGTTAATTTCCCCCTAGTGCAGTTTGCAATATTACAGAATTTAGCAAAGATCCCTGGGTTTGGTCTGTGAGAGCTCCCCCATTTCCCCGAAAACAATGCAAAGTATTATTAATCATTTGCTTCCTGCCAACACAAGATTATCTTTTTTCTGCATACATATGCAATCTCACAAAGCCTTTTCACGGTGGCTCATTCTGTTTGGGACAATGCTGGTGATACTGTCATATAACAAAGTCTTACTTTCTGTCTTAATTTTGCTTGCAAGTTCTCTCTGGTGAGCACAGATGGAGACGGGCAGTGAGGGCATAACCAGGTGCGCTTCCTCTGTAGTATACAGACAATAGACATGCTGAAGGGACCAGTAGCACAAATTGGGTCTTGGATAGAGACAGCAGCTGACTGCCTCTAACCTGAGTCACTTGGTACATGGGTGGGTGGCAGAGAACATAACGTATGATGTAAATAGCCTCAAAAGCGAATGCAGCCAGACTGAGATTGCATGAAATGAGCCCTTATTACAATCTGGCTATCTCTGCACCACAAAAAGATGTCCATCTCAATAAGTGATTTCATCTCGTATTGAGTGTGACACTGTGTTCCAGTAATTTATCTTGTCTCTGAAATTTCTCAAAGCATTTTTTTTTTTTATTAAATTCTTTTTCCTTCTTCTCATAGATGCACACATATTTAGAAAGCCTCAAGTTAAAACTTGCATACAGCCATAATTGTTTAACCTTGAAAGCGGACTTTTTTCTATTAGTTTTTTAATGAAAAAAATTCCACTTTTGACGAGATGGACATTTTTCTTGTGTGCTTGGGGGCAATTCAGTACTCCAACATGCATGTGTCAGTGGGTGGAGCAGGGAAAGGAGACGTACTTCTCTGTGAACGGGTGCAACAGAACGCTCCAATGGTGCCCATGAGGACAATGAGGGCCACAAAAGCTCCCACAGCAATGCCAATGATGACCGCCACAGGGAGAGATTCTGCAGAGAGTGACAAAAGAATATTACTCAATGCACAACATGTTCAATATCATGCCACACATATCAACCGTGCAATGTTAGCGACAGAAAGTACACATCAGCACACAGTCATAGAGGCCAACTTTCTGTATCAGGCAGAGACATTCACTAACTCTGCTCATGTCCCCCTCCTTTTTTGTCTCTGCAGCAAGAGCAGGACTTTGGGAAGATATAATGTTTTTTATTCCTAGAAGGGACTTTGACATTATCTCTCAGGCACAAGGCCATGCAACAGAAACACACAGGCAAAATACCAGAGATGAGAAAAAAGTACTGTATATACAAATGACAGCACATTCAAATGAAAAACTAATTACCAAACCTTTTGTTATTGGCGCGGGTAAACATTTTGCAACGAATACTGTCCCATTATTCTAGTGTCTGATATAACTTTAATTCACACTCATTTATACTAGAGGAGCTTCATTGAGGGCTTTTGTTTCCATTGTGTTGGGTGCAATAGTGTGTGCTTTAGTTTACGCATAATCATGTTTGTGTGTTTTCTGCATTGATGCTTCGAGAGACTAAACCTACATCCATAGGCTTCTCCCACATTAAAGGTCCTCATTAGAGCGCACTCTAATGATCCGAGTTACCAGCCCACGTTTATGACCTTCTCGCATTTTAAACAAATGCAAAACAACCAAGCACTCTCCCTACACTATTAAAGCCTATTTAATGTCTTCATTGATCAATGTCACTTTCACATAAGCAGCTTATAATTTATCATTTGCGATAAGTGGATAGAAAACAGCCTCCCCTACAGCAGAGGGGAAAAGGTCAACAGATAAAAAAAGTATTCATTTCTGAAGCAAAAGCAAGGGAGAGTATTTAAGGTTTCTTTTTCACGTAAAGAAACAGGGAGCACTGTATTTTATATTCATGATGCAGCCTATGCAAGGGTCACCAGTTCAAATTACGAGGGAGTTGCACTTTATGTTAACCCAGAAAACTAATTTGTAGGATATTATCGGTGTCATCCTCACATTTACGGAGCTGAACATCAAACGTTTCAAAATTTAGTCCATGCAGTGCAACTTTGAATACCATCTTGCATTTTGAAAGGTGTAAAATTGCAATTTGAACGACTTATTTGAACATCCTTTGACGATAGTAAAATTGTGTTAGGTACACAAGTAGTATATAAAAATAAACATTCACCATACATTACACAAATAAAACCCCACACACTTAAAATGTTATACATCTGTTAATCATTTGATGTTCTTATGTGTTCTTTTGCATTCAAATTGTTCATAAATGATCAATTACTCAAAAAAAAAATCCAGTCACGTTTGCCTAAATACACAGAAGCACACAATCACACAGCAGGCACAACAACAGTGATGCACACAGGAAACACCAGCTTGTTCACCGACTATTACTATTCACGAAACCATGGCCCAGTGATCTGAAGAAGAGGAAGGTGGAACTTGTCGAACCTTGGCTCCCACCTTGTTCCTTAAGGCGTATGATCTCAGTGTCAGAGCCAAAGCTGTTCCATGCTGTGCAGTTGTAGATGGTCTGGAAATCAGCTGGCACGATGTTGCTCATGGTCAATGTGGAGATCACTCCTTCTTCTGTGGTCACCGTCTCCACGGTGTAGCGGCCAGATGTTCCAGATTCCAACACAGTTTCTTTCCATGACCAGGCCTGAGAAAAGTCATTGAGTTTTTGACAGTAAGTAGCACTGAAAAGCAATGTTTTGATGCATCTGTCAATGTATTGTTTGTATTTAGTGTTTGCTAAAACAACTGCAGGACATACATGCAAATGCGAATAGCATTCTAATATAATGGGTGAAAGGAGTATAAAGTTTTGTAAGTTTTTATGTGTGACTCTTTGTATAATGCTGGACCGTAGTCCATTTGTGTCACTAAAAAAGTTTACTTTTCTGGTTTTAAGTGAACTATTGTCATAGTTTACTCAATGGATGGATTGCCATGAAAATTAGACATGATTACAGACATTTATACACCCCATTTACACATTTTATGTACTTTACAGATTCCATAGCATTTCATTTAGCACCTCGAGCGGGTGGTCCTAAAACAAACTAATGCTAATGCTGACATGCTAAACCAGATGGCAAGCATAATTGCCAAAAATCTTTGTGTTGGCATTTTCATTCAGCTTAAAGCGTTCCCGTGTCGTCTATTAGAGCTACTAACATGGTTGTATACGCTTCTCTTATGCACTTCTTGTACATTTGCATTAAGAATGCACACAGTGAGTTTTGGAGAGGATTATGGAATAGTAACAAACTTTGCATGTCTCTCTCCTTTTGTAGAGTTTTTGTTTGTATTTTGAAAACCAGTCAGCTTGCTTCGTTATGTTCAATGCTTGCCAGCTATCTCAATGAAGTTAGTCAGTCGAAGAACTGAAACCTGTTCAGCAAAACAGACTGAGACACCTTTGACCCTAATAACAACAAGGAAGCACATAACGTGCTTAAACTGATCGTGCTGTCACACATCTGTGCTGTGGTGTTGATCAGTTCAACAGGTGCTTGGGTTCACTGGAAGGTGTTAACTTAATTGTGCTAGCCTGAGGTCATTATGATGCTTTACTTGTATGTTCTCTCTTTGCTAGTTATCTTTAGTTGCGAACAGCACACGTGTCCATGGAGACACACAGTGACCCTAGAAAGATGTACCTAGTACTCACCAATAAAGGGATAGTTATGTGGTCTTGTTATAAGGGGGTTTGTGTGGCTGGGGTCAAAGCACAAACAAAAATTCATTCTTGTGACAATAAGCTCATTGATTTAAATGGAAATTAATCAGTAGTAATACACTTTTAATGTTATATTCTATTTTGACTTCTTAAAACACTTTAGATCACAGTGTTACGGTTAACAATGTGTTTAAAACGTGTTTGTTCACTGGCCATTTGCTGCTGTCATCTCAGTTTGACAAGCTGCCAGAGCACTGAGATATCTCTGGCATCCTAAACTGAGATAATGTCTAATAGATAATTGCACATTGCATGTACAATGGGTAGATCTTCGCTTACTGCAGTGTTTTTTTTTCTGCTTTTTGGATTTTGGCTTTTTGGAGACTGCAAGCGACCGTAAGTAGAGTAGTGCTTGCTATGAACTGTGTGCAAGATACAATGCGTTTTTAATACAGCAAATATTTATTAACGAGACCATCAGTGAGAAGATTGGCTATTTCCATTTAGTTACTCTCCATGCCCGCCAGCGTGCCTGTTTCCAAAATATTTGGGTACGATGAATTTTGGGACAATTTGAATTTTTTGCATGATTATTTCAAAACATGTGTGGTAGTATTTGGGAATTTTGTTTGGGTCCTTTTTTAAAACAATGTATAATATCAAATAGTTGCCTTTCCTATTTATTAGACATTATTAAGTCTAACTTCCTTTACTGGCTGTTGATGGGACAACAAAGACTCTGAGGCTGCAGTGGAATAATAATGTACATATAATGCTGGATATGATGTATGGTTTGTTTGCGGATACTTTCAACTCAGGCCACTGCCCTGTTCAAATGGACCAAACCAGCGTTACTAAAAGTCACTGTCCTTTGTCAACATCGGACACATAGTTTACATAAACCCCACCAAATTTTTCAAAATAGCTTTATCTATGAGATATTGTGTTTGTTTACATTCTGTCAATATACTTAATAAACATTATAGAAAGTACCTGAAAATGTGTGACATTAGTTAAGAGTCTGTGTCGAAATCCTTCATGCTACATTTGAGCAAGGAAGGCAGCACTTGTGAGGAATTATTTTTCCAGGCGTAATAACTTCCCTCTCAACAGCTCCCAGCTCCTCTCTCTCTCTTGCTCAGCAATTTTTGACCAAATAAATACAGATCTTCTGATTAGAAGAGTGAATTACCTATACCTAGCAACTTTCACATGTTCTATCATGTTCTATACTTACTTAACGATACTTAATTTATTTCAAATTAAGTAACCTTTGCTGTTTCCTCAAACAGATCATTTTAATATATGTGTTTAAATTAGGGATGCACATGGTTAACCGTTTAACCGTTAACCGATAACAGTAACTCTAACCGATTAATACTAACGGTCAATTTTGTTTTTAAGCTACGTAATTCAATCAACTCATGGGGGCGTGTCGACAGGTGCAACACATGCCATCACGTGCTTTCCATCACAGCCCACTTTACAGCGAAGATGAAGAGAGCAAA
>JAPZDX010000023.1:8194742-8207214 GCA_029783625.1 Naso annulatus | reverse complement strand
AGCAACTGAAACAGAGGAAGAATGTCTGTTGTGGTCACTGGTGGCCAAATTTTCCCTAGTGAAGAAATCCTGTCTATGTTGAAGCTGTTGCAGAGACACTTTTGTAACAATTCTGCTAAATTACATATACCTTCAGATGTTGATTTATATTTTTACTCAACAGATAAAGACATAGCAACACACTTGTTAAGGCATTTAAATTGGAAAACTCTGATAATGCAAGAAAACCATTAAGAGAAGAATAATGTTCAATTGATAACCTAAAATATTAAACTATCCAGTCCAGTCACACTGTAATGTGTCCCCACATAAGAGACACAATTTGGTTAGTGAAAGTGTGGACTGTTAGTAAGTGGCTTGTTATCTGCACTGCTAGCCCACGGCAATATTAGGGTATTCCTCCTGCTGTTTGTGTCAGCTGTGCTATATTACACTGACAGCAGCAAGTCAGAGTGGATGTCGAGCTGCAGTCACAAAGAGTTTAATCTTCATCCCTTACTGGTCCGCTAAGGTTGTCTTCACATGTTTAACACCTGCAGAATCAGACAGCACACCTTCCTACCCTGAATGCTCCGACAGCATCGCTGCATTTGAGTGCTTTCATTCAATACATCTTCACAACAGTCCTTTACTGCATGCAGTGAGGGTTAAAAATGTTTTAAGCAGTAACTCATTATGTTAACATTATTTAAACATCATTCTGTCCTCCAGCCACAATTAGTGTTTTATTCAAATTTGCAACTTTGAAGGAGTGATATTAGGAGTGCTGATTTCAGTCAGGATTTGCAAATGATGTTGAAATTTGCTGTGTAGTCAAATTAAGAGAAAACATAATCAGAACAAATCTGGATCTTAATATGAGAGCATCTTGCTTGCATTCTTTTTAAATAATAACAGTAGTCTTGGAGTGATTAGCCAGTGCAGAGTCAGCATTTGCAGGCGAAATTCTTATGAAATTGGGTCTTAGAAAGAAAACAACATGTCAGGGATGAAGACAAGATTTCTTGACAATACATTATGAAGAATCTTTGTTGTTTTCAGTGGCAAATTAATGATGCTAAACAAGAGAACACGTCCAAATAATCATTAAACAAAAATGTGGTAACAAGTAATTGACAAAAATCTCAGAAAATATCATTATTGTTTGCCCTTATGTTAAAGGTATTTTTTATTCCAATATATACTCTGTGATGTGAGCGTTATTTGACCAGATGAAGATTCAAGTCGAAACCCACTGAATGTTTTCAGTGGGAACTGTCTTCTTCTGTGGTGGCTATTTTTTTATTCGACTTTCTTTCCACTTCATTGAATGTAAAGGAGGATTTCTCATCCATTACATCCTCCCTTGACACACATAGACAACACCTTGAAGCTCTTGACCTCAAAGCTGTTTGCTCTAAAAATCACATGATCCTCTGTGAACAAGTCTAAGCTCCTGAACCAACCTGTCAGAGAACTTCACACCACAGTCAGTTTCTAAACGTAGTCCAAGAATAAATCAAAGACGTGTTCTCATATTAATGAATGTTTCTTAGAGGCAGCTCATGTGACAGATGTGGGAATTGAATAGAATGTTTTGAATAGGGTCTTTATTAACTACGTCTTATGAGAGGCCTTGTAGGAGAATGAACTTTAAAACGTGATGTGGAATGTGTTGAAATGTCTTTTTTTTCTGAATTTTGAAATGTCTTGTTTTGTTTCTGTGTTTCTGAGGGTAATTCTTGCAGGAGTGTGGTAATCTAGATAAGATAAGATGATCGGGTGAGTTGTACAGCATCAGTATTTAACTCAGAAAACCTGACACTCAGAGAACACTTGTAGAGGTCTTCTCTCCATGCATGCATGTATTAAAGGATCTGATTCATCATGCCGTTTGTGTTTCTTCTGAGACGTAGCAACTTTAGGTTTCAACCAGGAAATTTTCCACGACACAGAAGCAAATAAAAGAAAAAACTCTTGCAGAATCTTGCAGATCATCCCCTAATTTACTCAGATTTAGCCGGCAGAACAAAAAAGTGCTCTATCCTCAATGCAGGTTTCTCCTTCATTAAGTTGCACTTTTCTTTCTTATACGGAGTTACTGCCAGTTTAAAGGAGGCTGGAATGCTAATTAACTAGGCACATAAAGGCTGTCTCAAAAGAGAAACAGCAGGAAAAAAAAGACATATAACAACCCGCTGCTCTGTGGGACATTGTGGGATTCTCTGGCCCTCCCCCTCCCTTACTGTCATAATGGGCTTTCTCTCCCTAGGCTGCCCAAGTACTGTGCGTGTGTCATTATACACACTGCTCTGCGTGAAGACACCCACGTAGAAACCCAAATGGCTGCACAGATCTACTCACACTTGTAGATGTACAGTATTAATTAATATGTATTGCATATATGGTCCTTGAGTATACACAAGCTAAATCTTTCCAAGCATGTCAGATAAGTTCTCTCAATCCCAACTTCTGCAGGACTGTGGAAAAAGCCATGCATATATTTTGCATGCATTGCATAAATAATCACACGCATGGGTGTGCACAGCCGCCCTTCTTACCCGTAGCCACTTGACGGCTGCATATGAAACGCTGAGGAGCTTTCCATTCTGAAAATGTTTGAGTAGAGTAAGCAATATGTATCCATTAGTGACTTAAACACAAACTGCCTCCCCTGCTAGCTGTTTGATTATAATTAAATTACATTCTTCCCCGGGGAAAGCAGGAATCCTCATGTCTATGTGGTTGCCACAGTGGGAGCCGGCGACACACAACGGCGGAGAAGAGAGAGACAGAGGGAATGACAAATTACAAACACATGTAATTTAAATGACGGCATTAAGGAATCGAGGGATAACTGCAGGGAAAACAAACAGCAAAGACACATTCAAATGTGCAACAGACACTGGCGCATCATGAATACTGCAAATATGCACAGCGTCGCCTGTCATTAACTGTATCATGGTCCTCTCCCCCGAAAAGCTTCAAAATCAGCTAACCCTAGCCCTAAATCAGTTTTGCTGACTCTCAGTCACTGCATTTACATGCACAGTGAAGTCAAGCTATGGCTATAGCTTGATAAGGCCCTTCAATCAGACTAATGTCCTTGTACCAGTGTACAAGAACCAGGAGCAAATCAATTTATTGACAGAAGAATGTCTGACTCGGCTAGCTATTGAATTTTCTTCCCTAACTTATTAAACAAACAAGCTAGCAAGCTAGCAAGCGGCAAGCAGTTCCATATCAAACGGTGAAACGTAACAACGTAACCAACGTACGTTGGACAGTGTAACAGCAATGTAAATTTCTTACAGTGCTGTTGATACCTTCTTCGTGTTTTCCTCCTAGTTTTCTTTAACAAATTTATCCTGCTCAACTTCCGCGTCAAAGAACGCTGCATGTACTAAAGAACATGATCATGATCATGGTCAGTTATTTTGGTGCCAATCAATTGCCAACAGCATTATCTAGCTGTTACAGTGCGACTTAGAAATTCAACTTAGTACGACTTCTGTCGGACTAACATATTCATTTGTATTTTAAATGTCCAGTTTTAGTCAGATAAACACAATAAATCAACTTTTTCTGACACCAAATGAATGATGTTAGCCACATTGGCCAAAGAGAGGCAAGGAGCAAGCCCCCTACACACACGCCACCACTTCAGCCGCAGTGTTTGCACTTTAACAACTTTGATAACCTGATTTGCCTCAAGGAATGGCAAAGAAATGACTCAGGATTTCTCATGTGGTTTGGAAAAAAGAAGATGAATTTCAATTATTCAAAAGGGTAAAAAGGAAGGATGCATTTGAATGTCAAAGTCCAATTCAGGCAGGGAGGTGCATGAAGTAAAAGAAGAGGGGAAGAATATACAAAATTTAAAAAACAAAGAAAGAAAACATTGAGAACTTTGGTGAATGAAGACGGCAGAGACCAAATAAACATGCCATTTCAGCTTTGTTGTATGTTTCCCAGTGTGCTCTGAGTTGTTTATGTCTTAAAATCTTTATTAAAACAATCCGTCTTCGTCGTCTCATGGCGTCGTTTTCGAAAGCAACACAATCTCAGTAGTTACATGAGTGGGGAAGAGATGCATCAAAATAAACTGGTACGCTGGATATTATGTATTCAGTTTACATATTAAGGCTGCAGAAAGGATGCCAGCTTAGGTTTGCTATCACCAGAATGGGAGACAATAGAATTAGTCATGATGTTTCCTTAACGCCTCTTCTGCCTTGATTCCAACTGAATTCCTGGTTGAGAAGGAGGAGGCTCATTGCAGTTCATAGAAAGCAATGGTTCTGATCTTGTGCTGGAGGGAATACTGGTATCCCACTCTTTCTGATATGCAAAGCTAACGTCGGGTTTTGAAAAGAAAATCTTTACACACACTGTTTGCTATTTGATGCATCTTCACCCCTAAATCAGCACCAGCATTGCTTACAGGCAAACTCTTTTGTTAGCTTTGTGTGCAATGTGCAAAGATACACTGTCAGCATTAACTCAACATCATTTCGACAGCATCTTAAAACCCTCTCTTGTTTTCCTCCCCTTTTTTAGGATTATTTTGGTCCACATTTCTTTCAGATGGACACGGGGGGAGAAGAGACATGTAAATTCCACAACTCTACCACACTGAAGCATGCTCTCTGAATATCAAGCACTGATAATGAAGTCATTTGTTTGAGAGTTGCCAGGTCTCCCACCAAGGCCGGTATTCATTAGTCAGTCAGCGCCTCCAAAAAGGCAGCTTCCCTGTGACTCCTGCAGAATATAATTAGCATCTTACATTTCACCTGTTTATGAAATGTGTGACTGTATCTTCAAAATACAAAAAAATCTAAATTTATGGCTTTTGTATTTAAAAAGATTCCAGAAATGATAGTTGATGAAACAGCTCTGTTTTTATCACATTGCCTTTGTCACAACAACTAATTTGCATAGGCGTGCTACGTGTCACATACTGTGTGTTTGTGTGTATATCAGGGCTTTTGTGTTGTTGCCATACCTGCCAGTTAAAATTAACTATATCTCCAAGAAACTGCTGCACTAAAAAGAAGGCTACATGAGAGAAATAAAACTGCATATATTGTTGAAAGTTTTACAGACAGAAGGCTTTTGTAAACCACAGAGGAAGCAGAATACTGGTTCCTGTGACAAATTGCTTTCTTCTCGCTGCTGTTGACCCCAGACCTCGAGATTCGCTCTTGTATGTGTATGCATCTGACAGCCTTGTAGGTGTGCATCTTGTGTGTGAGACATATCAATAATACAGCCTACCATTGACAGTGAGAGAAACCTCCTTCTCCCCTGCTCCCACACGCGGGACCACAGCACGGCACACGTATTTGCCGGCATCCTCCTGTCTCACGGATTTCAGTGTCAGGAGGTTCTCGTTGCTAAGGACCTGCGGCACAAAAAGATTTGAAGATCATCAAATGCGTTGACAGCAAAGGCACCTTTGCATTTGAGGTAGCGACAAGGCAGAGCAAATCGGGAATAAAGAAACGCAGGGCAAGGACCATTTTTACCTTAAAGGGTACCTCTCCTCAATTATTAAAATCTAATTTAGGTCTGAGCCCAGCGAAGTGAAGGAGTTGACTTTGGCCTTTCGTGCTGACAAAAGGAGAGGTTGAATGAGTCTGAATTTAGGATCAAATCAACAGATCTTGTAAGAGCAGGTCAGCTAGAGGTTGGAGCTGTAATGGTTCCAAAGTCTTTGGTTTAAAGGACCATACCATGTCATTGTTCGCTGTCGCCATCAACATCGGCCATATTTAATATAGTGTTACGGAAAGTACCTGAAAATGTGTGACAACATTAATTAACAAGAATCTCTGTGTCAAAATCCTTCTTTACGTTAATACTCAAGCTAGGAAGGCAGCATTTATAAGGAACTATTTCTCCAGCTATAATAACTTTCGTCTCAATGGCTTCCAGCTCCCCTCTCACTCTCACTCAGCGATTTCTGACCAAATAAAAGTAGACGCTTTCTTTAGAGAGGTGAATTTCCTATACCTAGCAACTTTCACAGGTTCCATAGTATTTCTATACTCTGTTTCAAAATAACAGGCAGTGAATGGGGTTTCAAAGTGCAGTCTGGTTTATAATTTTAACTACATTTGTAGAAGACAGAGGCGATCTCCGCACATGGTGAGAAGTCAAAAAAAGACTGGGACTGGTAAGGTCCTTTAAGGGACATTTCTTTATTCTGAGAGAAGTCTCACGGAAAATCATCTCTTGCAAGCTAATGCCACATGTTACTGTTGTCATCGTATTCAATCGCGCTGCAAATCAATATACTGACCACTCCAGATCCTCTCTTCATCCACACTATGGTGAGAGAGGGATTTCCTGTCCAGGCACAGTTGAACACAGCATCCGATCCAAGGTCCACTTGCAAAGACTGAGGCTCCGCAGCCATGCGAGGGCCGACTGTTGAAATAAACATCATTAACTGTCTGTGATTCATTAATAATTAAGCACCAGCTGTGGCAGCACCAGCTCCTCAATAGTGTCAAATTACACAAGACAGTAAAAATCCATAGTAATATCAAGTTGCTGGTACTTGTCAGAGGCATGAAGATCTGAATATGGGCCAACTTACAATAGACATCGACATTGCGGCTGATGTTGGTGCTGCCGAGCGGGTTAGTGACCTCACAGGAAACGGGCTCCGTAAAGAAGGAGTGGTCTACAATAACCTCATATGTGTCTCCAGAGACCTCTTTGATTATACTTCCTCCTTTGGCCCACCTGGTGAGAGGATTAGAAAAGCACAAAAAATTGAGAAGCAGTGAGAAATGGAAAAAAAAGTCGGGAAAGGGGAAAAGGCATTAAGACAGGTTTTCACACTCCTTATGTCAATACCACTCTTTTGTGTGAATAAATCATCGTTCTGTGGCAGGTTTTTCTGTGCTGGCTTCAGCATATTTTTGTGGCAGCCCTCCATGCTGTGACAAGCTCCCTGGCGACTTGGAGCAGACAGCACGTTCCTTATTATGCCAGGCAGAGAGTGCAGCACAGAGTGCCAGCTAAGAAAAACAAATCACAAAATGATAAATGGGTTGCTCCCCCACCTATGAAGACGTTGGTTGACACGCACTGTATTACACACAACAGCTGATGTTAATAAATTGACATGGGATCACATAAAGAACATCTGTTTGTGTTTGTGAGTGATAGCTCCTGTGACAGGGACACACGCACTCCCCACGTGTTGAGGTGAGACTTCTTAGGATGTCACGAGCAGCGGCGTATCGCTCTGCATGGCGCGGATGGCTCTCCGCTGTTTCAACAGACGAGGCCCATTTATAAAAGTGAGGCAAAGGCATCTGTGGATGTCTTAAGGTCTCTTTGGGAAATTTAGACAGTGCTGTGGGACGTAAGATGTATTATGCATCTAAGTGCTGCCATCCTCCCCACAATAGAGATGTGGCTGCATGCTGATGTAGCAAATGAAAACAATGACAATGGAGCTGGTGCCCGTCTCCATTTTTAAATATCCTGCCAGTGCCGTGAGCAGTTTTCACGGGATGGGGAACACATTTGTTTTCCATGACTAAGCTGGCCCCATGCTTGACTGAAATGTTATCATTTAAATGAGAACAGATTACCTCATTCAATCAGTAAGTGAAGTGAAGCAGAATTCTAATTGGGCATCATGGGATTCTTCAGCGTTTTTTCTCCAGCAGTTAGATCTTTTCCGAGTTTTGTTCTAGTGTGACAAGGATACAGCAAAGGAACTTTGCAACACCTGTGTTTTCAAAAATGTTGAAAATAGGGCAGATAGGTGTTTTTGGTCTGTCTGTTCCAGTAGTTGTAGCACTTACATAGTGTCTGTGTGTGTCAGTAAGTGTGAACAGATGCAAACCCCAGACAGCCTTCGGGGCAGAATAGAGTATTCACACTTCTTCATTCTTTCCGTATCAGAAGATCATATTCCCAATATTTTAGCACAGGAAATGATGTGCATGCTTGATACTGAGAGATTAAAAGAATGTGAAAGCCATTATGTTAATGATGATGACTGTTCATGGCAGTGCGTCTCTGAATGCATCATTATGAATGCTTCCACTGCTGTTTATATGACGACGATGATAAAGAAGACGATGATGCTGATGATATCATTACTTACATTAATGACATTTGTGGTAATCACAATGAAGATAATAATGGCAATGATTAATGCACTAATAATAACAATGATGAGGATGATGAGCTGAATGTGGATGCAGATGACGATGATGATGATGACAACAGTCGCAAGATGATGAGGATCACCATGACGGGAAAAACACTGATGAGTTTCAAAGTTCACTTTCCCTTGTGGAAACAGCAGTCCTCAAAACAATCTCCCCTAAAGATCGATTTAATAACTGCTCTGGAGCTTCATCAGCAGGTGGATATGTCCCTCTTGTCAAGAAAATGATGTGCTGTTTAAATTTCCATTTTCAGTTTGTAATGCTTGTTGTTAAAGCTGAGGTAGGCAGTTTATTTTTTGTATAAATGGGCAAAACTTCCATAATAACCTTTCAGCATTTTGTAATTCAGGTGGTGTGAAAGAACACTAGACTTCTGCACCTCTCTTTGGCTCTGGATTCAGTCTACAGAAAGTGAAGGCAGTGACGGACACTTTTCGGCCAATCACAGGTCATTTCAGAGAGAGCATGTCCCCATTGGCTGCTCTACAAAGGCAGATGTGCATTCATGTCCAATCAGCTAGTGAAAGCCTGATACAATGACAAACAACCCAGGAAGAAAAGCTGCTCCTCCAGCTTTAGCAACAGCTGCAAACACAGCAAAGCAACCCATAAAAAAGAAGATGTATCAAGACATGATCTAAAAGAGAGAGCGACAGCAAAGGAAATAAAATTGGGAGGGGAGGGGGCACAAATTTGCTTCCTTAGGAGGGTCATGCTAAGGCTAGCTGGGTTTCCATACATCATCTACTACAGCTTTAATTCTGGCTTACAGTTTCAGTTTCAAGGCTCAGGCAGCAGATGAAGAAACAATCTTTCATAAAGACTCATTTCATGGCTTACTTGAGCTTTTGATCCAATCACAAATAGTAAAAAGATGATAAAAGTTTTAACCTCTGTAGTTCTTTGATATCCGGGCAAAAGCGATCTGCTGATGAAGATAATATGCTACTGTCAAAAGCTTCAGAACTTCTAAAAGAACCTTCAGAGTTTGTCCTGCCATACACTGGTAAAATTTCTGTTAATTATGACCGATATTTAGACAAGAGCAATTGTGCATATGCACATCCTGTATACATCAGTATGCCAGTTTCCACCTACACTTAATCAGCTCGTACTGTAGGCGTTGTAGCAAGGGAAGCACAGATGTTTGGGCAGCGGGCTACTCTGAGTGGAGGCTGCGCTTGCCAGGTTTGGGAGCCCTTGACAGCGTTAGAGGGAGCAGAGACAGAATGCCGTCGTCCTGAGGGAGCATGGGAGCTCTGTTGAGGTGCTGGGCCTTGTCCAAGACTTGTGTCTAAACATAGCTGGCCCAGGGTAACACAAACACTTGCATTTCCTTTGGGAGGTTAGATGGACCAGTGCAAGCTTACTCAATAGCTGACTCACTTTACACTCATGTATCCTATTCAGGGATTTGATTCAGACATAGGGTGTGAATCCAGTGCACCAGACTGTGAGTGTGTGTGTTTGTCTGCATGTGCAAGCATATGTGTTTGCACATGCACTGGTCTGTAAGGTAACACTATTATACAGATAAACATGTCTGCCGTTAATGGAGGCAGAGGATGAAGGAGATGTGGAAGAGGGGGAGAGATTTGTATTCACTGAATGTGATTAAGGCAATAAAACAGTAACAATTAAATTAGGCAGGTATCTGTGCCATCAGCATCGAGACCCACAGTAAATCAGGCCCCACAGTTATTATCAGCATGGTTAAGCACAGCGCAGTGCAGCTCCCTTCTCCCTTACATGCATTGTGTAAGTGATGACTGTTGAATTCTCAGTGGAATATTAAATAAAATGCAGGTTTTAGCGGTGGCACGCTGTGACTTTGACATGAGCATGAATTACAGGGCTACTTTTTGTTCTGCTAAGGAAATCAATTAAGTTCAGATATGTGCTCCTATCTTTTTTAAAACAAGGACAGGTGTCATACAGTCTCTGTCATAAAACCTGTAAAAAACATAAAGTGGGCTAACCCCAGAATTTGAGGATAACTTTAAAAAGTCCAGAACATCCAAGTTTTTGAGGGTATTCAGGAAACTTTTTCACCTCTTAGATAATCCTTGCATTTCACTTAACTTTTTTTAGCATTATGCCAAAGTGTTTGAGGCTATTAAATACTTTTTTATGTGCAGTCCTAACTTTTCAGGGTAATTTCCAACTTGTCAGGGCTGCATTGATTTGTATGTTTGCAGCAACGGTGCACATTAATCTATAATTTTGCAATTATGCTTTGAATTACTGAACTAATTACATTTCAAGTGCGGCACTCAGGCACTTATGTTCTCTTCAATTTAATAAGACTATAAAGCATATACTAATACACTATAGTGCTTTTTTTCTCACATTTTAAGCATCTGTGGCTGTAGCTAATGTAGGGATAATAATGTGGATTGGAAATAGTTTTCAGACAACAGACAGCAACGTGTATCAGCATTAGCAAAGAATGAAGGTAAGGTGATTGCAGTGTCGCACAAAAGCAAACGAACAATCCAGCAGCAGCAGCAGCAACAACAACGCTGAGATTTGAATTGTGTGGAGGATTGGGATGTTTTTTGCTGCAGTGCCATGCAGAGGAGGGGCTTTTGTTGTCGCTCTGTGCATGGTTGTATGTGCAGATGAGGGACCTGATTTGCTTTGTTTGTTTTTATTCTTCCATGTCTCCAGTGGATTTTTGTTTGGATCTGAGAAAACCCTCTGTGTCTTCATCAGAGGCGGGTGGAGTGATTGTGATGTACACCAGTTAGCCTTGCCACCGTTATAAGCAGTAATGAAGATGTTCCGACCCACTCTTCTTTCTCTCTCTGAGAGTGTTGATTCCCTCAGTGCCAACTGCAACACATGGCCGTTTCTCTTAGCTCACTCACACGTTCAACACAACTTTTATCTTCTCTTCCACCCCCGCCTCCGCACCTCTGGTCCTCTCTGATCCCCTGACTTCATTTCTCTTTACATCTCCCCTTGAGCTGTGTTCTGGCAAAGGTTCAGGTATCTGTAGAAATATATCTTATTTCCATTTCCGTGTTTAAAGTCAGATTCATTGAACTGGTGTGGCAGTCACGAGGGGTTGAAGGCAGCAGAAAGCCCCATGCCTCTGAGCAGTGCTCCTACTATCTGGGATCTGTGTCTCAAGTGTCCAGTGAATTGGAGGATGGCAAATGGTGCAATGCACATTGGGAATGGATGGCTCTCTTGAGGATAGAAAACAGGCCATCCCTCTAAGAACTGCTCTGTCCTTGTGCTGTATCTGATCTGGGGGAGACAGAGTGTATTAGCACTGAAAAATGGCCCCACACTGCTTGACCAGCTTCCTGCTCTCCTCTGCGATATTACTCTCTAGAGGGTGAATTTGTGGGGGGCTCTCCCTAGTCAAAGGCTCTCAGGCAGGCATTATGAGGCCCAAAAATCCTGCCCTGGAATCCAATGGTGCACAGGAGTCCTGCAGCACTTGTATAAATTGCAGATAAATCTAAATGGGAGGCTATGAAACCAGAGAACTGGTGGAGAGTTTAACCTTGAAATATCAAAAGTTATTAGTCTGTGTGGATATTATTTAATCCTACAGCGGATTGTGCCAATGACAGAGAGCCAGAGAGGCAAGAGAAAGCGACGGAAAGGGGAGAAAAAAGGGAAGAAATAAATCACATAAAGGGAAAATTCAACCTCCAACCTTTTTTTCTGTGGTATCTCAAAAAAAAAAAAAAAAAGTCATCCCAACAGCCATTGCATCTTAGCTCATGATACCACAGGGAGAAGCCTGATTCCAGCATTGATCCAGTCATAACAATAGAGGTGAACTCTCTTTGCAGGTGCAATAGACGTCCTGTCTATGCTGCGCACCTACACAATCAAATAGAAACCTTGTTTTCCACAATATCGCTGCCCTCCTCCCTCCTTTTCGTTTTCAAAAGGGCAGAATCCATCTAAAAGGCAACATCTCTGTTTTGCCACCTGTGAGTGTGTTGTACATCCATTTCATTTCCCAGTGCCTTTACAAGATTCTGAGTTGGCCAATTCCCTTTGCTATCGATTTCATTCCATTTATTTTTCACTGGGTTTTTAAAACCTCCCACACAGAACACCAACTCTTGACAAATCACTTCAGTATTACACTCCTAGACGGCCATGCAAGATTTCATGAGAATGATTACCGTTCATTTCTTCGTTTCATCACCACTGCAAACGTTGTAAAAATAAAAATGAAACAAAAAATATTCTGACAAGAGTGACTGAGAACATGCCAAAGGGGTTTAATAACAAAGGAAAAGGGTGAAAGGAATGCAGCT
>JAPZDX010000023.1:8152682-8165098 GCA_029783625.1 Naso annulatus | reverse complement strand
CTCTAATAAAGACCTTGTGAGCAAGTTTTAAAACTTCAATTAACTGATTGCAGATTACATGGATGTACAAAGCATCTCTGCATTAATATCTTTTTAACACAGTCTTTTATATTAAGAGGATTCAGTAATAAAATAAATCCCCAGCTCCGAATTAACTAGGAATGGTGAGTCACGCAGGAAAGAAGACAAAGTAAAAGAGAGGATGACAGAGATGGAAACAAAACACATTTAAGATTGGACTGATTCATTAAAATGTCAGCAATGAGTCAACAGATGGCAACACTTTTCATTATGACACACTGCTAATTTACAAAAAAAAAAAAGAAAACACACAAAAAAAACATCTTAAAGTCGTTTTGCAGCAGAAGACCTTAATCAAACAATGGTGATCTCTGTTCCTTTTGTTCTAGTGGTCCCCAACCTGAGGTAGAAAGATCAGAGCAAAGGTCTGGAGCTGTGCCAACTTGCTGCAAGGGATATAATTAGCCTCAGGGGTCTTCTTTGGACCTGAAACCCTCCGTTCTCTTCCTTCATGACTAATTCACAAGACCTTGATTCTCCTTTGGCATTTGAGGGTAAAGTCTGCGAGCCATGCAAACGCTCAGACGTTCCCCCTCTTTTCTCTTCTCAGCCCTTTTTTGATGAAAGAACTTCATTATTGTTTATAAATGTTAATGCGATCAGTGTTTTCCTCTTTACTTTTACCATCCTGCATTTAAAATATCGGGTGAACTTAATGCAAGTTAAACAAAGGCTTCTTGGGCATGAACAGGTCAGGAAAGGTCTCAGGGACAGTTTGGCTTTAAAGGACAAACTCAGCAAATCGTAAGAAGAAAAAGCGAAAAATGGAAAACATACAGAGCAGAATCTGCACCTCAGCAGTGGTGGAAGTCTTTCTTTATATGTTAGTCAATATTTATGTTACGTTGCTTCTGAACCTATCAAAGTGAAGAGGAGAGAAGTTCCTCTGATGCAGCACATAGAGTTTGGGCTGATATTATGAAAGATGGAGGGGCGAGTTTTAGATTTATTCTGCTGTCTGCTCAAGGAGGGAGGCTGCGTGTGAGTATGCGTGCTGGTAGATATGGGTGTTTGTGTGTGTAAGCATATTGTGTGAATGCCTATGCATGTATATGTGTGTGTGCGTGCATAGGTGTGCGGGGCCGTCGCTGTCTTCTGAGTCGATAGACACACTCTGTCACCGCTGTCAAGTAATTGACAGCTTAGGGTTTGCAGTGACACAGGCCTTGCATATATTTCCTCCATTACCTCGTGTGTGTGTGTGTGTCAGCCTGCAGTTCTCCCTGGCAGTGCATTCAGAAGTCAGCTCGCTCGGCAGGGGATTAAACAAACACCTTCTATTCGAGCTTAAGGGGAGGAAAGATAAACTCTCTCACCCTCAATCAGCCAAACAGGTAATAAAGGTTTCCCCTCTCTCATTGCTGATTAGTTGTTTAAATACAGGGCCGACTGCTGCTGTATGCCGCTTGCAGTCCAAAGTTGAGCATTTGCAAATAATCTGTTTCTTTGTTTTAATTACTCTGAGTAGTCCGTGTAGGGCTTGCCAAATCAGGAAAGCACAGTGTCAAGGGGATTAAAACAAACAAACAAAAAAAGGAGCTGTTTCCTCGTGTTAGTGGTAGGAGCAGAGCTGTTTTCAGCTGTTTTATTCCTATGAAAACTCCCAAGCACACTAACGAGGCTGGAAAAATTGACTTTTTGGAGCCTAAAATTTCCTAAATTGAACAGTTTATCAGCCGAACTGAGCAAAACCTCGTTGATGACCTTGCAACAGTGTCGGCATACCCGTCTTGACTCTGATCCTCCTTGACACTGTGCTTCTGTGGCAAAGTTCTGGTGAGTAGTGCTGTGCCACAGAAGCAAAACTGTAAAAGATCTGAATAAGTAGAGAAAGAAGGACAGTAGCAGAAGGTTGGACCATGCAGTTGCAACAGACATTTTTAGCTCTCTGCTGAAGCATCCATAATTATTCACTCATATCCATTTGCAGGGCACTTGGCAGCCAGAGAAACGTTATGCTGCAATTTGTCTTCCCCTCTCTCTTTTCCTCCTGCTGCCTTCTCCCCTGCAAATCGTTAGTTTCACTTTTCATTAGGCTGGATCAATAAGGCGGATCAGTCGCTCGTGGCGAGGATACTGCGTGGCAGACACCCCTCTCTTTTCTCTCAACACATTTTTCTTCTCGTTCCTGCTCCTTGTTCTCTGTTGCTCTGTCATCGACTCGAGCTATCTTTCCAGAAATCCTCCAGCGAGGGAGGCTGTGAGAGGCAGGAGACAGGAAGCAGCGGGAAGTTTGAAGGGCCAATGGAAGGGATGTGAGCCAGCGATCGCACTTGTGCTGCGCCATAAGGCAGAAATGGCAAGACTGAATGATAACCCAATAAAGTTTAATTATGAACCAGTATCCTCTCAAGCTTACAGTAATAATGAAAATGGAGGCTGCATGCAGGGGAGGGAAATTAAAGTGGAAATGTGAGGGTCTGTAAAAGTTCAGTCAAACTGACACTACCTGCCAAATGGGAAACATTAGCATTGATTTAATTCCTTTCTAATGGTTTTAATACAAAATATGAGTTCTAATCTCAAGATGTAGAGCTAATGATTCATGGCATCATAATGTTATATGAATATTTGTTTATATCTATACCTTTATGAATATTTTCTGTGTAATTTACACCTGAACAAGAGCATGTACTGCATTTTTTCAGAAGCACCAGTTTTGTTTAGGCCTTTTTAGCTCTAATAGAACCACTAACTATCATTTGCTCGAGTGAGTAGATCTGAGTTGAGTATTTGGGATGTGCACATGAGCTAAGTGTTTTCCATCAGAACACCTTGATGTTGATCACAGGATTGTCTAAAAAAAAAAAAAAAAAAAAAGCAGAACATTCTGCTTTTCCTGCTTTTGTTATAATGAAAGATCAGATGCCCCATACAGCTAAATTACACATACAACAATAAAAACAAATTCTGCGATGCCAATGTGATTTTGTCATTAAACTAGCACGATTAAACAAGCAATAGTGTGAGAAGTCAGTGACACTAGTGAAGCCTTTTCCATGAGCCACTTTGCATGTCACTGATTGGGGGTGGTTGGCCGCCACAGTGTTTGATTTGGACTTACCCAGCACAGTGAGACGGGCAGGACGGGACCTCATGGCGGCTTGGACGGCCTGGCACTCAAACACAGCGTCATCCATCAGCTCGACACGCTGGATTCGCAAATGATGTTCTCCTGAGCCGTGGTCACCAATCACTGTGTAACGAGGATAGCCTGCAACACACACACGTGTTCATGTTAATCATCCTCAGAATCAAAATACAGCTCATTTGCCCAATGCAAGAAGGTAAGTTTTGTGTTGGAGTTTTGAAGACACACAAACGGAATGTACGTATAGTACAGCAGGTTTAATCTGAAGGTTTAATTTTTGAACACATAAAGAAATATGTTAAAAAACACCTTGGGCATCTTAACTGTAATTGGGCTGCTCCAGATAATTCAAACAGGCAGCAGGTGAGTAATATAGATTATAGGTGTGTATGCTTTTTGATAGCACACTTACTAATTTACCCACGCATTGTCAAACAAGCTGAAAACATCAATAGTTCAAATGTTTTTCAGCACTCTTGGTAATGTTAATGAGCCACTATGGAGGTTGCCGCATCCTACAGAATGATGCTTTACTGCAGCCGATACCAAGAACAGTAAGAGTTTTAGTTGTTTCTGCATCGCTCTGAGACATGATTTATAGTTTAATAATGCACAAAAGCAGGAGAAATATCCAAGAGACCTGGGCATTTTGCACAAGTCAAGAGAGACGGTTTTAAAGATATCCCCTTAACTATTATCGAAATATGCATTGAGAGTGTGTTGTAGAGTGAATCTTTCCACTGGGGCAAATAAGCAAGAAGAATGTGTTTGACTGTGAAGCTTTACGAGGTATTTCTCATGCCTATGGAACTGCCTGTTTCTGAATATCCCTCTTCTTTTTATCTCAGTCCATCGCTGTAATTATTGTTGATGCAAGATGCAGAATGAAATGAGAATGTTAACAAAAATCACTCCTGAAAATGCTACAAAGTTTTGGCTTTTTGCTGCTGCTGATCCTCAAGTAGTTGATCAGTGTTAAAACTTTTGGACTGGACTTAACAGCGCAACAAGGTCAGACTTTTTAGCAAACCCTCCCTCTAACTTTGTGCCTTGCAAAAAGAAAACCACCCACTTTTGAATCACAGGCTTGTCATTTCCTTTTCCAAAAAGTCTATCAGTACCCAGCCAACTGTTGGGTCATGGCCAGAAAATGTTGGGGAGTAAAGCATTGATTTCTCAGTAACTACTAGTCAATGACTCATGTTTACATCAGAGATCCCCCCCTCCAAAATAAATAAATAAATAAAAAATTGGGCAGCCTTAGAACAGCTTTTAAGTCCCTGAATATGTCTACAGCAAAAAAAACATTGTATGGTCAAACTCCAATTACTGACTGTTGCATCAATGAATCCAGCTGTCTTTAATGGAGCTTGATGTGGGCCTCATTGTATGCTGGTGGGGTGAGTTAGAGCCGATTAAGCCATCCTCCTACGTCTAGCCTTTAATCTTAAGGGTCTTTGCAGTGGGAGGATGGACAAAAGAAGACACAAACATCAAGGCTGGGGAGAAAATAAAGAGGAGAAGGTAAAATATGTGGAAAGCTGACAAAAAAAAAAAATAAGCAAAGAAGCTACACTAGTTGATGTTTTGTGCTAAAACAAGTCACGCAGGTTAGAACATGTCGTCTTTCTTTGAATTTAATGCTTGCTGCAGTGTCCGACACTAAGGGAGAGCACCACTTCTGCAAAACCTGTGGCAAATGTAACAGAGTTAATAGAAACCCAATCGCAACTAAAAGCTTCCATTAATAACTTTAATAACCACTGACTGAAAAGGAGCTTTCTGCTTGTTCACTTTCAGAACGATGCCTAAAATAGAGGACGCACCATTATGCACTGAAGGTCACCTGGAGAGCCATTTTGCTTCAATTTTATGTTCATTGATGAGATTCAAAGCAATAATGCCATTGCGGATCACAAGGGTAATGATCATTGCACATTCTGGATGATGTGACCTTGAGTTGACTCCAGTCTACCTAAGCGAGTTTGTGTTCTACCTTCCTCCCCCGGAAAGAGAATTAACTTTGAATGTGCTTTTGTTTTGCTTGTCTTAATTGTAGCAAGGTATAAGCCATGTAAATTTCTGTTTACACAAACAGATGATCTGGCCAATTACTTCATTTGTGCCTCTGGCAAACTAAGAATAATTTTGCTGTGTGAGGATATGGCTGTGTTCCAGTTGTGTCTCTGCGCATTAGCTGCTTCCAAAAGCAAAAGTAATTTACATTTGTGCTGGACTGTGAGTGATATAAATTTTATAATCTAATTTCCAGAGAACAGAACCATGCCCTAATGTGTTTTTGACTCCTTATAAACACCTTTATCACGCATTTTGTCAACAAGACTAAAATCCTAATGGTGCACATGAAGACGGATCACCCCTGCACATGTGATATGTACATAAAGGGCCATTGATCTTAGAGCTCAGCAAATTTCTAAGACACAATGTGTTACCTAAAGCAAACAATGTAAAATAGGCCCATTAAGGAGTAATGAATCCATCAGGAGCAAATGGATTTGTCTTGAGGCTGGATCAATGGCATACGTGCATGTGTGTGTGCATACACTGTTGAATGGACTGTTGATTTATGGCATCCACCTAGAACATGTTCCTTACATTGCAACCACCTGGGGATTGAAACAGGTTAGCTGAAGATGTAAACTGGAGGTTGACATTTATGTCAAGCAAATAAGTTTTTATTTAAATATGTTCATTTACTTTCACTTATTTACTCTGAACATAGCCGTTCTGTTGTTTTTACGCTTGTTAGTTGGTTGTAAAACACATCTCGGGAAAGGGATTGGACAGGAGTCATCAGCTGCGTTTACATGCACACTTATTGTCATTCTGACTGAAATCATTTCGAAGGAAGATTTCAGTCAACTGTTCATATTTGATGTAGTCTTTTAAGGTCTTGTGTTTACATGCGCTTACAAATTTATTCAGAACAGCTGGCTGACGTGTGTAAAATTATGAATAAGTCACATAATAAAAACTGTAAAGATAGAGATCTTTGAACTTCTCAGTGCGATAGTTTCCGTTATCATGATGCTCTCAGTCGAGTAACAGCTTCGTGAAACACTCCTACTGGAAGCAATGAAGAAGACTGTTTTGACCATTTTGTGCAGCGAAGCCTCCATGTTTTGGCAGTTGAGAGATGTCATCACGTCTATACATCATGACAGAGTGCATGTGCAGAAAGAACGGAACCAGAAAATAATCACCATTACATGGTACAACTTTTCATTGCTTTATGACAAGATTTCAACTATCCCACTGCAGTCAAATAAAAATGTAATACAGTTTGGACCAGTATATTCTGACAGAGGTGTTTCTATGAAACAGTTATATTCAATTTTTGGCTTTTAAACCAATTCTTATCTGATTATAGGCTCCATGTAAACCCACCTAGTATTTTGTGATTGGGACAGGAACAGAAGTATTTTTGTCTGAGTGTTATGAGGCAGAAATTCCACTCCTGATGTAAATTTGGTCTCATGAGAGTGACAAATGCTTGCTAACCGTCCATCTCTCTTGCCTTTCTCCTCAAGAGCTCATCTCCTACATCCTCGGTGCATAATGTACACAAACACCTCTCCACTGTTTCCACCAGGAGAATTCACATATACCTGCTTTGTTGTCGAAAGCACAAATATGTTCTCTGACATGCATATTCATGACATTGATTGGTACATTTTGAGCGATTTGTGGGGCTACTTTATTTTTCGTTAATTAGAGTGGAGAAGTGTGACACAAGAGGGAGCGAATAGGAAATTCAGGGGAAGATAGAAATCATCTGCTTTTGTGCTATGATTTCTAGCACTGAATGGTGAAAGAGTTCTCTCAGTTTAATCACCACTCCTGTGAATGGAAACAGGTCCCAGGCGGAGCACCACGTTGCCGACGCAGCTTCTTTCTATGAATAGCCGAGCAGACCTATATTATTGAAATGCTCCTTCCAACATTTGATTCGTCGCCCTTTTATATGTATACAGCTGCCACTTTCCTTTCATTGTGTACATCTTGCAGTGGATGCACCATCACTCCTTTGCTGCCACATGCATTGCTTGTTTATGTAGGCAGGAATGATAAAAAGGACATCTGTCGAGCTCTTTATTTCTAAAAAGAGTCATCCTTCTAAATAGGTGGCACTCTGTCTGGATCATACTGTTGATTCTACCTATCTTCACCAGGCAGGAAGTTATTACTCCTCTGACTAAAACCGTTTAAGAGAGAAAGATCCCTCAAACTCTTCATGATGGCCCTGATTATTATTTTATATAAGAATAGAATAATTGTAGGGCAAAGTTATTTTTATTGCTACTTGAAAGCTGGGGTAGTTAATATCTGGAAATTAAGCTAGCTGTCACATGAGACTCCTAAAGAAGCAATTCTGATGACCCCTAACCTTCCTGTTTTTGCTCTGTAGCTCTACCTTTCAGCTGGCTCGCTTTTTATTTCGTTTGTTGTCGCTCACTCCTGTAGATGATCGTCTTGATATGTCGATCTTCCTTTTTTTGTTTGCTTTGCCAGTTTTGCAGTTGTTGCTAAATCTGGAAGTGCAACTTTTCCTCCCTGGTTGTCCACAGTTCTATCAAGATTTCACTAGCTGAGGGGATGTGAATGAGCAAATACGTTTTTAAAGCAGCCAGAAACACGTGATCTCTGGAATGACCCCTGATTGGATGAAAAGTGTCAGTCTTCATTTTCTAAAGTCTGAATACAGAGCCAAGGAGAGGTGCAGAAGTCAAGTGGTCTTTCAGACCAGCTGAATTACAAAATGCTAAAAGGTTATAAAGGATTTTTTAGCCAATGACATTAAAAATTGACTGTCTACTTAAGTTTTAACATAAAAAATACATCTGTGGTCACGGATGTGTTGTTAAAGGTTGATCTACTATTTTTCTATGTTTTCCGTGGTCGATTTTCTTCTCTTTCTCGAAAAAAAAAGAAAAGAAAAAAATTTCATTTTGATTGTTTTGTCTTGTTGAAACCATAGAAATACAAAAAGATAAAACAAACTCCACATCCACTCTGACCCTAAATAGAACTCTGCTCTCTCTTCATTCTTCTCTCTCTCTCTCTCTCTCTCTCTCTCTCTCTCTCTCTCTCTCTCTATCTTTAACAATCATAAGTACTCTGACTGTCTGCCTTCTCTTCCTCAAGAGGAGACTTGAAGACTGCAGTACCATTGTTTACTGCAGCCTCTTAGCCTCCCCTGGGCCTGATAAGAACCTGAAGAGGGAATAGGGTGGCTTTACTGGGGCTCTGTTAACCGCTGAGGTTTAATTACAGACCACATCAGCGACAGGGAAGGCCTCTAAGAGTGTTTTCTAAAGGTCAGAGGGTGGGAGACCTCCAATCTCAAGTGAAATACATATTTAATCGTTCCTGATCATAAGAGACATTTGTGTTTTAAGAAAAGGCCGCAGTTAAATATTTTTTCCCCGTGCCATGAATTGCAATTACGTCTCAGTGGTCACACAGAGGATGTGAGTGAGGCAAATTAGGAAGCTCTAAAATAAAGGGTGCGCCCTTATGGAGCAACGCACCTGCTGTGTGCTTAGTGCTTGTGCACAGATGCAAATGGATCTCTGGTTTGGAAGAATTTAATGACTGTTTCAGTAAATGATGCGGGCATACTACGCTTTTATGGATTTTCTCATTCAATAGGTCAGTGCTTCAAAAGGTTGTAAATGTTTATTTAGAGGAGTAATATGTTTCCTAGAAAATCTGTAAAAGTCATGAATATACATTGAGCCTTGATTGTTGGAACAACGGGCTACTAAATGACAGTGCAGTTGCCACATTTACTCCAAATTAAACAATTAAGGCAATTATACATGAGGTGCGGTGTAATTAGAGGACGCTAGCTACTCTTCAAAATGCCATTTATCAGCCTGAAGCACCAGAGAAAGACCAGTGCCACTATTGATTTCACATTTCATTTGGGTTTTTGTGCTTCCCTGCCAAACCCAGAGTAGACTATAAGAGCTTTAGGTCTGTGTCTGACACAGAGACAGAAATGAATTTTTGATTCCGTCTGGTCACATCGAGTGATATAATTACTGATGCTTCATGCAACACTTGTAATGTAATACTTCTTTTGTAGCACAATATTATGAGACCCCTGTTATCTGTCTGTGGAGTGATATATTTGGCAGAGGGTAGGATGTTGACATGTGGGGGCTTTGGCAGCCATTTGAATATGACAGTTATATTAGAGAGTGTTAATTAATAGGGGAAACTGAGGGTGATGGATAAATCCACGGTGACACACTTAAGGGGATAAATGTCATTTCTTACCAGAGAGGTCTCTGCCTACTCCCAGTGCCAGGCCATCTTTGATCCACAGGACGACACCGTGGTAACCAGGGATGGTGCACGGTAACGTCACAGGCTGGCCTGCCACCACCACCAGGTCCTGTGGCTGCTGGGAAAACATGGCCTCCACCCCTGCAGAACAAAAGAAGTAGGAAAAGGTTAGATATGACCTATTTAAATCACTGCTATCGTAATATAAATAAGAGAAGGGGATTAATAATTCAAGATCAATCAGGGGAATATGTGTGGTTTTACAAACACCTGCTTTCAATGTATCAAGTGTTGAATGAAAGGAAGTGAACACTATGCCCATTTACACCAATTTCTCTCAAACCTCTCATCAAAGTCATGTTGAACGAACCCTAGGGGATGATATATGTACAAACGTGGCACATTCTTTTACATTTCGGGATACAGAGACAAGCTACTGTACAAGCATCAGAGGCGTCAGTGCAGTCCCAGGACTGAGGCACAGTCTAAGAGACAGCCGTCACCGCTCGGCTTGGTTCATTTATGAAGGATGTCACCGTACAGATGGGCCGGGCTCGTACACACAGCGGCAGATCACACGATCTTGTCTGCCAACACTGCTCTAGTGGCATACATTAACTCGAGCTCACACCCATGTTTTCCAACTGTGCAAGCACTATTAGCTGCTCTCCTCCAACCGCTTGTTCAGGCTGAAAGTGCTGTGCAGTGAACTCCATTAGAGGCAGAGGGTGTGTTAATGGGGAGGTGTACGGTAGCAGTGGAGAGGGGAGGAAGGGGGGGGGTTAGTGGATCAGAGTGGAGGGTGCAGAGTGGTACTGATGTGTAGTTAGAAACACTGGCAGGCTGCCTATCAACTAAAGCCTACATGCACACGCTGACATGCATTCATACAGACACCAAGTGCAGCAAAGCTCTAAAAGCGTCACACTTTAGACAGTTTTGTTCGCAGCTTTTTCTTGCCTCAAACTAACTTAAAACACTTGGATCAGACTGTCTACCTTTTTCTTGAGTTCTTCCATTTAAGAACTCAATGCTCTTTTTCTCCTTTGCATGTGTTGTTGCACATACAAACAACAGCATGTACTCCTATTGTGCTAAAAGGCACACACAAGCACACATTTCTTACTTAATCATGCAAATGAAAACCTGTGAGATGAATAACATGGTGAATTATAATGATAAGCAGTACAAGTGCGGCTCGGTCTTACAGCAGCTTTGTATCACATTGCACTCATCTACTGTCGCTCTTCAGATGCTTAGATTTATATTCAAAGGAAATTATTTATCCTATTGCAGGGGAGGAAATTGATTCGCTTTGTTGTATGATTTCGAACCACATCAGAGAAAAAGACTGTTGTCATACAAGGAACTGATTTTAATTTAGTTGTGAAATACCATTAGAATCCCAACATGTCATTTTTTTCAGCCTTAAACTGAATTTTGCTTGACTGATAGCTTGTTATTGATGTAAGCAGAAGTTTTCATATTGATTCAGGCACTCTCTTTCCTGTATTCACCGCCACACAGACAGAAATAGGCCTCATTTTAATACAGATCTATTACTCAGCCGACACCAGGAAAAAACAATGTGCCATACCTCAAAGCACACAATGGGTTTTTCATCATCTTGAGACTCAGCAGCTTCTCTCTGGCTGAGAAGGCCCTTCGTAAACGCGTATGTATATTGTAGCTGCTGCTGGCTAGATGAGGTTTGCCTAAGTATCGCCCTTTAAACGGAGACAGCTATGTTCAGCCCTGCCTGTGCTCCCACGTGACGGGCTTATCTCGGCTTTACTCTGCTACCCAGTCGGCAGCAGCGCCAACATATAGACAGCTCCTCAACAGATCTTCTGGCATCTTCCGGAAAAACATTGTAAACGCCAGGGAATCTTGTATCTGCTCAGTCATGACTGATATTATCAAACAGTTCAGCCTGTGCTGTAATTGATTTAACATTGCAGGGATCTCTCTGTTGGCAGGATGCATGCCTGGATGCTTCCCACAATCCGCCTGCACCCTCACTGCTGTCCTTCTTCTCAGGATCCCTTCAAGCATTCTGTGTCATAAAGAAAAAATTAGACTGGAGATTGTTTTTTTAGACTTTCTGTCATGGAGCTCAACTGGCAAAGCTGTGTCTCATTGCATCATTTAATCAAATGTAAAATATGTACAATTCCACCTTAAAATGTTTAAAAGCAACTATATCTTGGTTATAGTTGGGCTACATACTTGCATTATCTCAAATGTTTCCAATAATGTTCAGATTCCAAGAAATCTGTAATTTTAATGAAAGGTATCAGTGCATTTTTATACTTCTGAGGTAACACAAGTTAGAGAACGAGGAAGAACGTACACAAACATGACTAAATGTATCGTAAATAAAACTTTAATCATAACCCTATCTGCATCAGTAGCTGTTTATGAATAAAATAAATGAATCCCATCATATTATGCTGTTTCACGACATCATTAAACTGCACCTAAATTTATTATTTTGATTAGAAGGCCTCTATAGCTGCCAACATGACATATTGTGCTTTAGCTGTTAAACATGTTGCTTTATAGAGTCTGCACAGTGACACAGTTTCCAGTAGGAGTTCATGCTAATCCTGTAAATGCTAATTCTGTGTCACATTTTGTCCTGAAACTGCTGTAAACAAATAATTGACTCTCAAACAGCCCCCTCAAAATATTAATTAACTGTACTTGAATAAATCGCGTGTCTCTTACACAAAATACACACACGTGAGCCGTTACTTGTAGCTTCACTTGAACTTGAGCAGCATGACTTAAAAGGGCACTCCACTGATTTTGCACATTAAAATCAATTTACTCATCATGGAGAGTACTACTCATTCTGTGGAAATAGCTGCATAATGTCTTCTGTGGCTCTGAAGGGAGCTTTTTAAAAGACTAGCAAAATAACCTG
>JAPZDX010000023.1:8131402-8150142 GCA_029783625.1 Naso annulatus | reverse complement strand
GCTGCAACCCCAGCAGCCTACTGGGACTACCTGCTCTACATTCTGAACCAGTAAGAACTTCAACCACAGGACTCTGAAGGCAGGTCAGCAGCTTCACATCCACAACACTACTGACAACTATTTCATACACCTTTATGTCCAAAAAATGCAAAGTATCCTTTCAGCACTGGCCAAAGAGTTAAGAGGAAAAAAGGAGACAGGATACTGGTGCTGAAAGAGACACTGTGACCTCCGTCTCACTTGCTTGCATGCTGCTGTCTGCTGTTTACTACCCTGTTTTCTGACGCATCGGTGACATTGCAAACGTGATGACATCAAACATGACCCACCAGGATTAAAAAAACGTCTCCTGGCAGTCAGACCTGGGTTTACAAGCAATGTGAAAGGAGTCAAAAGCCTTTTTTTTTTTTTAGCTGGATTATGCAGATTTAAAAAACCTGCACATAATACTAATTTTGGTGTAAAAATGGCATAATGATCCACAATCTAACACGCAGAAATTCAAATAATGTTTTGTTGTTGTTGTTTTATACTTCTATATTCACGTTTTTCTCTTTTATATTTTTGGTTCAACAAAAAGCTGTTTTGTCTCCCCATGCAAATGTCTCTGCATTACCCCAACAGGAAATGTTCCTGTGCATCAAATCATTGACTGCCCTGCATTTAGCAGGATGAGGCCAAAGTTCTATGATAAGGACTGCCCAGTTGATTCAAATGGTGGGAAAAAGCAGGTAGTTAAAGACTGTGCATGGAGCCATATTTGTAATGTGGACCAGCACTTTGCGTTGCCTAATGTTGTCATTTCACTTCAGATAATTTGTTTACTATTGGACGGCTTCTGCATTTCCACACACTCCAGCACTATTTTCCCCTCAGTGCTAACTGCCCCCAATTTCATCGCTCTTTGCCAATCAGGCCTGGAAATTACTGTTACAGACACACATCCAGCCCACTTCAGAGAAATAATCAGCATGCTGTCTGTGCGGCATGTGGCCACACAGCACCAAAGCTTAGTCCAAGATCATTATCAAAACTATTACCCCTCTGGCCTGGGCATTTTATACCAGCAATTTTGAAGCACAGGAGGGCTTCAGAATATGGAGGCATGGGAGAGGTTGTTGTATGTGCAGTGGTTAGGTAGCCTCATGGTATAGGTGGTAGTTTTCAGAAGCAAAAGTGAGAGTACTGGAGGGAGAAATTGGTGGGGGAGAGGTTTAATTTTATCTTTGTTTAATCCACTGGTCATGTTGCTATAGGTGACAGGAGCTAGGCGTTATTTCACAGGTTTGAATTCAGAGACTTAATCATGGTATTCTAATAGATCCTATTGCAATTACCACCGAGATCAAAGTTAAATGAAAAATATCATCCATCTGACTGCAGGGGCCCCTGCTGGACAATTTGTTTAAAACACAAAGACAAGATGCAACCAGCAGGATACAGAAAACGACATTTTAGCTGAGCACATGACCCGACTTTCTTTATTTTTTTAGCCTTTATAAAGCCCTGTAAATTATTTTAAGTGCTTGTAGGAGTGCTGGAGATCGATATAAAGGCAAATCTTATCTTATCCATCCCATCTGAAACAATTGCATTGCACAGCCCTCTGCATCTTTTCATCAGACATTCTTTGCCTCCTAGGCAGCGACACTCATTCTTGTCCTTCCTCACCAGATGCAGATTAGTCATAACCCCACAAACCTCCAGTGTGCATTCTCTCATTCTCACCATAGATCTAATGGCTATGATTTGTGCCCTTTAATTATCTGTAGCACAATCATTAAGTTGACATTGTCGGTGAAGCATGCTGTTGTGAGATTTATCAATCCATTTAGAAGAAACCACAGAGGGATGACTCTGTATCTGGCCTGTGGTTTTCTATGACTCCAGTCCACTGTTTGTGAAAGTCAGTGTCAGATTGACGATAAATGCAGTCTGTAAAATACCTGAAAAAGCAATTCTGAGAAATTTAAAAAATGAAGCAAGTACGATTTCAGGGGTGTTAAAGTAACATGACTGCAAACATGTCACCGAGATCTGCTAGAGAAGAGCCAATTATTTACCAGACAGTCACACTTCAGTCAGCTTTTTTATCATCTGATTTATTCACCAAGGTAACCCAAAATTCTGAATGATTTACTGCTTATATGAGTTTAATGAAGCAATAACATTAGTGCTTAAAGCCACAACCTGAAATATTTCCACCAAGATGTGTTAACACAATGAATGCAGAGGCATGACACGTAGAGCCAGTGCACTATTACACATGCCAACTACAGCAGATAGACGGTACGTTTGGGCAATATTGTACATTTAATATCACGATTTTATCCAAGCGAAATATCACAACTGATGGTACTATCGTTCTTGGGGGTTGGGGGTGGGGTCTTGCCATTTTCTCCTGGTTTAAACTTGGAATATTGCCAAGCTGGTGAGCTGGCACTCTTCCTTTAAAACAAATCCTTCATGTCTGTATATTAAAGCGCTGCATGCACGCATTATGCCGATTAACCTGTGATAACCTCTCCACCTCATCAAATAGCAAAGTGCATTGCCTCCAAAACCAAACCAGTTCTGCGTTTTTCAAAATAAAAGCCCAAAGATGCCATAACAGCTGTTTGATATTCCATATTGTAAAACATTTAGCAAATGACTGCAAATATTGTAATATTCTATATATTCTACTACTAATATCTGCCCAAGCCTAATAGTCATACTAAGACACAGCATTCTTATTTTGTCATTTATTCTGAAGGTACACTGTAGATGAATTGCTCTCTTGCTGAGTAAAATCAATAAAACTCCATAAACAGTGCAGAATGTGCAGAAGTTTAAAAGAGGTCCTAACCCGCAGACACTGCACAAAAGATGGTTTATGTACAACAGCTTTATACAAACTCAAGTCAGTCTGACAGAAATTGCCTTTAGAGTGTTCTGGGAGGGAAATTACATGAGATCACAAAGAAACAGGAACGACAAGGCCTCAGATATTCACCATACAGTATTCGGGGATGCTTTGAGTGGTACATGGTAGTTACTGTTCTGATAGGAATCGTTTATCTCATCAGATGCTAGAGTTTTTGACATTTTGCAGCCCCCTCTCACCGAGGTTTCAACACCAACTGTGAGAGTCTATGAAACCCAAACAAGGTTTTTGTTATATTTCATGTATAATATCCCGCAGATGCAGCTGGCAATGCTAGAACAATAGTTAATAATGAATATTTCATAAAGCACTATCAAGCCCATTAGAGAAGGGATGTATTACCATCAGTCAATCTTCCTCATCAGAATGTTAAAATCCCTATTTTCCTGCCTGTCCACTTGTAAAACAAACACTGTGTGCAGACTGATAATACGCTGAGCATATCTTTGATGTGATGGTTGCCACTATGAGTAAAATTTGTCCAAGGGAATGCAAATCCACAAAGCAGGGAAGATAAACATCAGTGCTGCCGGAAGACATTGTATTTATGCCCTCTCTCACAGTGTGCATTAGCGGAGCATGACAGTTGCCAAGGCATAATCAAGACGGATCGCCTCCGATGATGACTTCTAAAAATTACAAATGGCAACAGTGGGAAGGCCTCGCAGGCACTCGCTTTATCATCAGCTGCACGGCCAGAAGAAGTGAGATTTCATGGACATCAGACGCTGGAGTATCAGGGGCCACAAACAGTTTATTAAATCTCTCTGGGCTCAATCTTTTTCTGGCAGTTCGCATACAGTTAGGTCCAAAGGTCATTAAGGCATCATGAGCCACGGAATGGATTCTGAGCCTCCTCCAAACTCCAGAGCACTAAACAAACAAATCTGTTTTAACATCTCCTGTGATGGATAAAGAGAGAGAGCAAGCTTTAATAAAGTGTCAGGGTCCTCAAGGTTGTCAGCCTCTAAGCAGTCCAAGTGGTGTGGAATAAAACAATATTCACAAAATAGTCTATGCACTGAATGTATGTAAGCTTTGTTCTGAAAACACAAGACCTATCCTGACCACTGATTGTAATTACTGTTATAAAGCAGCAACTCCTGTGGGTTGGTTTCCAAGGTAACTACAGTTCAAAGAGAACTGTTCAAATATTCTAGTTAGCATAAATGCGACTGAACACCACATAACCCTCCTCCCTTGGCTCGTATTGATTAAAAAAGTGTGGGGAAATGGAGTGACTCGCTTTGCAAACCGGACTACTTTTTTTAGTGTCCACGACTGCATAATGGGAAGCGTCGACATAAAAGAGATGCAAATGAGTGAGGAAGATGGAGACGAGGAGAAGTTTTGGAGTTCAGATGGGGCCTAATTGAATAGGAAGGGTCCCTTCTGTTTCTCTACTCCATCATTACATCCTCTCTTTGTCAAGGTTCACCACTTCATCGCCTTCTGCCTCTTCAGTGCACCCTGTTATTTGTTTGAATGTTTCTTTCCCAAGCACAAGGCCACTCTTGTTACTGTTTCTTTGTTGACACATGAACACTTGAGTGTTTACTGAGTCTAGCCTACTGCTGTCAAGACACTTGATGATTTGCAAAGGGAATATTTTTTGTGCAGGGGAGGAACCTTGAAGGGTGTTCAAAGTGAGCCTATATTGGAATTGATCATGTTCATTAAGGAATGATGAGCATTTGAAACAGACTCAGGTGGCTGACTTGATGGATGTGGTGCAGAAAGGGCCTTAGTCCAATAGGGCATATATTTTGAGGGAGAGTCCCATTTTTCTATTACATGATATGTCACAGGCACAGAAAGCCACATTAAGCTGCCTCTTGTCCAGCCATAACTCATATTTTGTAGGGCTGACAAGATAAAAGTGTACCTTGACTTTCAAGACTTGGAGCATTTTTTTTTTTTGGTCTCTTTCAGTGAGATTAAATCAAGGGGTAGATCAAAGTCCTTGGAAAATAACGCCAAAAGGGAGTTATCTGTCTGTCTGGCAAGTTAAGAAGTGGTGTCTAATTCAAACAAAGGCTTTAAAAGTGGCAAAAGTTGCTAACAAGTTGACATGGTTTGGAAAAATGGTTATTTTGATCTGATTTTTTTTACTATTTGTGAAAAAAAAAAGACTTTTAAGCCTTTAAGCATAACAGGTTTCACACATTTAAAAAAAAATACCCCTTAATATCAAGGCTATATTAGAGTATTGAGATCATACAGTAGACAACCCAAGGAAAGGTGAACTGCAGGGTTAAGAGGCTGCATAAAAAAGCCACACTTTCAGAGATATTTTGTCCGAGATGAGGTGCTCACAGCGCAACAGTGACGGCACTTTGACTTGTTTACTGTTTTCAGCATGTGGTATCTGTCAAGGTTTCTCTAGCAAAGCCTTGCTGTATTTTCTTTCTTTCACTCTGTTTACCGTCGGCTGTGGAACACAGGCATCGGCATTTTGTTCTTTATGAGGAAATATTCTGCAACAAGACAGCGTGTAAAGTCAGCAACGGCAGGATGAACAAAGGTACAGCATGAGTGTGTGAGATGTGGGGAGAAGAACAGACTTAGCGTGTTGTTGATGCTGAAGTAGATAGATAGATAGATAGATAGATAGATAGATAGATAGATAGATAGAAAGGTTAGAAATGATGGCTGAATAATGATGAAGGAAGAATGAGAGTCGGGTTTCCATCATTTCTCAAGGGACACAGCAGTTTATGCTCACTCGCCCTCAGTTGGGATGGATTTATAATTATCCACTTCCAGTGATTAATGGTATTATAATTAACTGCAAAGAAATGAAATACATCAACTTGTAGCACCACTCACAATCAAATTCCACAACGATAATAAAAGCACTATATCAATATGGGAATAAACAAAGTATTAATGATAGTTAATCAGTGCTCAGTGGTACCTTTTTTCACAAATGTTGTCTTGGAAACACTCTTCTTACTGCAACATAGAAAAATCCATAAAAACCTGCCTAATTAAGAATAATGAACATAACTGATGTCATGTTTTTTGTTGTTGTCATTTTTTTTTCTGAAAGAGTTTATTTATGATGTCCAGATTTTTTTTTTTGACAATTGCGAAGCAAAAACTGAAATGGTCTTCCGGATAAAAAGGAATGTGGCCTCATTATATAGAGATGCTCTCACTGAGTCTTCTCTGACTCATAAAACCCCCATTCGACACCCTCCCGACAGTGGAGACATCCATTTTCCTCTCATCGTCTTCAACTATTTGCTTCCCTGGGAGACAGCCTCATCTCATTCTTCTTCACTGGCTGCCGCGACATTGAAAGAGACCCCTAATCAAAACATTTGTCTTTCTTTCAGCTGGCGCTCAGACCGGTGAATGAGAGCTGACACCAGAGGGAGATGTATTTGTCCCAATCAGGGCCTCATCTCCGTGTCACCACCGGGCGAGTGTTTTATCTCGACAGGGCACTGATGAATCCGCCACTTAGCCTTGATTTGGAGGAGCGGCTCGCCACTGCCAAAGTGCCAGGTTAAATCACAACGTCAGCGGCTCAGCTGTGGCCATTACAGGCAGCACACAGCCTTCCTGCCTTTATCATAAATGCCCATAAATGTAGCAGTAATGGTCCCTGCCTTCTCTTTTGTCAAGTGAGCTGTAATTACATACTGTCTTGCATTGAATAGAACATAAATTACACTGTTTTTTTTCTTCAATTCTCACTTATGTTTGTGTGAGTGTCATTATGGTCTTAGCTTTTCTGATCTCTTAATTTATTTCATCTTGTGCATGAGGCATCAAATAACATACATGTGGATTTTGAGGATGTCAGCCTTCACCTGCAGACAGTGGAAAAAGAAGGTGAAACATTTCCAAGGTGGTGTTAAAGGAATAGTTTACCTTTTTGGACATGAAGGTGTATGAAGTAATTGTCATTAAGATAGTGGACGTGAAGCTGCTGACCTGCCTTCAGAGTACCGCAGTCGGGAGTACTGGCTGGTTGTGAATATTGAGCAGGTAGTTCCAGCAGGCTGCTGGGGTTATGGCATGAAAACGTTTTACTCTAACACACAACATCTATCCACGATAGTACTCTGTTTTAAATATAAATCAATTGTCCTTGAGTATGTCAGGTAACGCTGGTAACAGAGCCCATCAATTGTTTCACATTGAAAACAGAGTTTGGTGCCTAGGGGAAAAACTTTTTAAAATGATGTGCACCTATTATTTTCCTGGCTGTTAAAAAAAAACAACAAAAAACCCCCCCCAAAACTTGCCATGTTCATATTTCACTGTCACAGAGTTTTCATTCACTCTCTCCCTTGCTGGAGCAATAGGCTTGCGCAGCTTCTCTCTCTCTGCTCTCTCTATGCCCGTTCTAACTCCATCTGACAAGGTTCTTCATCTGCATATTCAGATTTATATAGGTTTCCCTTTGGGTCAGGTGTAAAGAAGATATCATCATCACTCTCATAGTTGGACAAGTTTTTGTTGATGATGAGAGTCTGAGCAAATAAGCATGAAACACTTGTAGCGTGCACAGGCTAGCTGCAGCGCGGACTGAAAACGAGAGACAAAAAATAGTGTTAAGTGAAAGCTAGGTCTGAGATACTGCGGGACAATGGATTTATGTTTGAGAAAGCTTACTATTTTGGATGGATGTTGTTTTTTTGAGTAAAACATTTAAATGCTGCGACCCTAGCAGCCTGCTGGAACTTCCTACTGTATGTTCAGAACCAGCCAGAACTCCGACTACGAGACATAGAAGGCAGGTCAACATCCACAACACCTTTGACAACTATTTCATAGATCAGGGCTACTCAATTACAAATTCAATTGGGCCAGATTTTAAAACCAAGAAATTTTGCTGGGCCAGGCATTTTCAGGAGCCAGTAAGCAGAAGGTAATGACAAATTTTAAACCAACACAAATGCAGTGATAAACAAGATATGTTTGCTCATTGTTTCCCTTTTAAATTCACATCTGTCACAGGCACATTGCAAAGTGCATAAAAAATAGTTCAGCTCTGGCTGAAGGATGCAATCAAACTGAGCATTTTTGCAGCCCTGTGACCCCTTTGGAAAGTTTATCCGGAAAGTCGCAATGTCGGAAAGGAATGTGTCTCAATGTGGCGCCTCCAAACACTGTATTCTTTAAATATCGCAACACACTTATCTCAAATTACACACATCTATTTGGCTTTTGGATCTGGAGTTAAATTAAAAAGTATTTTTCTGTTCTGGCAGGTTTAAAACGACAGTTTTTTATTGTCAATTTTACATCTCAGCGTTGAGAAAGACATGTTTGTAGAGGTCGTATCATAGGACTTCTACTACTACCATTACGAGACACACATCACAACAACGCACTCTGTTGTGGGTTGAATGTTGCAAGGCTACTCAGAGTGTTGCATTAAACATCTTTATGAATATCTGTAGGCTAGCATAACATGTTTTTCTCCGTTTTTTGGGGGGGTTTTTTGGCTGGGCCACTCAGGGGTTGCTTCTGGGCCACATGTGGCCCACAGGCTGCCATTTGAATAGGTCTGTCATAGACCTACATGTTTACACATGTGAAAAATCCCTTTAAGCCTTATGCTACCACACTTATTTATACTTGTACGAAGCTCTCACGCTTTTGTTGAGTGCTGCCTAACTCAAAAAGGAACCAATATTTCGCTGCTTGTGTAACAAACGCCACCACACCAAAGAAGACAGGTTTCTGAGGTAGTTAACAACTCAGGAGAAGGCTGTTGATCTTTTGCGTGAGTTGTTTCAAAAGAAAGGCTCAGATGTTGGACCCATACTTACATCACCATGTTTAAATTCTAACATAACTCAGGTTTGGTGTTCTGATAGATAACAGTCACCACCCTTGAACAACAACAGGACTCTAATGACAGCCTACATTGTCCCATTAGAGTATTTAACTTAACCTCTGTCTGGTTTGCAGAATGTAAGCTGTCAGCAGCTCCACATAAAAAGTACAGGTGATAAGAAAGACTGTAATACTCTTTTGATTTAACCGAATGCATGTCCATTGCTGCAAACGCTACTTGCTACATTAGTAAAGAGAAAAGAAAAAAAAAAAAAAGAAAGAAAGAAAAAAAAAGAAGCTTTTTTTTGCAATAGCGGAGAAAGCGTGTATGTGTGTGGAGAGAGATGAGAGGCAGGCTCCTGCTAGCTCGTACCTGTCAGACAGAGTTGAATGTTGTTACAAGACAAGGAAAAGGAGGCTTTATCAAGGTGTGCAGGATACCGCTGACATGAGATAAGAGGCCTGAGCCGGAACTACATTATGCCACACCTTCGCTAAGAGGACGCTGTCAAGACAGGAGTAAAGAGATCCATTTCAGTGCGGGAGCCACCATAATACTTGACTGCAGAAACCCATTACCTTTCAAGTATACACTCTACCTTTAAGTGCATATAAGGCAATAAGCAGACACTCTAGCTTGTAATTTCATTTGGATTCCCAAAGCCTTTCTTTGAAATTTGCCTTCAAATGGACAAAAAAAACATAATTTCCAGAAAGCTGTAGGCTATGTCTTTAAAGTAGCAGAAAAAAGTGGAAAGCTGGAGTGTGTTTGGAATGGGAATTCAGCTTTTATAAGAGGTGCGGTTTGCGGTGAGAACACCCGACCGGATGATTGTCTGAACAGCCTGCATGTCATGGATGGCACTTCAGTTGGGAGCTTGACAGAATGTCCTAGAGCGTCCTCTACCAGTCTGTGTGGTTCTCCAGCAATACATCACCGAGCCCTGAATGGGACCACAAAACATCTCTCCTTGGACTTGCTTTCACACACAACACCCTTTCCATGAAAATCTCTCAATCAAAGCTTCATTTGCATTTCAAAGTAGCACTTTAACAGCCACGGAAAGGACATAAAATCACACCTGCCTTCAAATAAATAAATGGGAATTCAAAATGGTGTAAAAAATGATATAAAAGCAAGACCTGGCAGAAAACTAAGCTTGTCATATTTTATGTCATTTACAGTACATTAGCAAATGCCATAAAAGTGCACAGCTGTGCGAGATGCAGTAGTCGTAGGATTTACGGGACTTAAGGCAGTAATATAAATGGGAGGGTAATGATGGAAAAAAGGCTTGCCAGAATCTGCGGGCAAAAAGCCTGAAAACTAATTGAAAATGTTCCTTTTTACTTTTAGCATTTTTACTCTTTGGAATCATGTCATATTCTAAATAGATCCATTTGTTGAAAGAGCTGTTTATCAAACTACTTTGCTTAAATGGAAATACATACACCTGACTCAAGAAAAGTTAGAAGGCCCTTCACCTCAGGCAAACATATTTTCATGAAAAGGCCAGCTTTCAACAGATGCTACGAACCTTCCTCTTTACAGCTAACAAGGGACATTAAATCCATAAATGGAAATTTAATTCCAAATCAAGTCTATCAAAGTTCAAAGAAGAAAAACAACCCACATTCAGTTGGCTGGATGAGTGTCCATCAGTCAGCTTAACCAGACTTTGAGGATCGCTCCTGTTCCCCATTGTTGGGAATCAGTGAGTGAACACAGACGCCACAGTCTTCAGTGGATCACAGGAGCGGTGGATTACAGGAGTGGTTTGATGCAGAGGCTCAGGTACCTCTCATCTCAGGTTACTGTCTCTCAGCGCCCCTGGCCTCCCCCTGGGTACTTCGCCACATCCAGCTCAGCATCCTGGTAACTAGACTGTGAAGCCTCAAGAAAGTCTTTTCTTCAAGACTGCTCTCCTTTTTTTCCGCACCTCTTGAACCTTCTTTTGCCGGCAGCATTGCCTGTGGCCATAATTTAGCTCCCTTTGGGGATGGGCTTTGAACCCCCACACTCCTCCCATCGCTCCCTGAAAAACTCCCATGCAGGATTGTTCTTACCTTTCACTCCTTTCAATTTTTCTAATTTGATATCAGCCTTACTCTTGACAATTTTAATTGTCTGTGCCGGTAAAACTCTTTGAGAAATGCAGTTGAACCTTTTTTTTTTCTTTTTGGAAAAGAAAGAAAAATATGTAGCATGACACCCCAGCATCTCACAACTTTTGCCTCCTACACAATTTTGACTCGGTAGGGTGTTGACTAATGACTCCGACACAGTTTTATAACGGGGTGCTCTCGCCAGTAAGTGTTTACAGAGGAAGACGAGCTGTTTCAGGGAAGAGGTTAGACAATATTTGGTCACTTTAAACAAACATACAAACAAAAAAAGCCTCTAGAGTTCAAACAAGTGATGATAGAATGTGGGACTGAGTAGTTCCTTTCACATTCGTTAACATTAGAGGAAAAAGTCACATTATTGCCAGTGCCTCTTACTCACAGTTTAGCTCTACTAGAAAAAGGCACAGCTTACAAGACCGAGGAAATAGAGAGATATAGAGGGATAGAGATGACTGAATTACTAGTATGGGTTTTAGAGTGGGGAAACATCCTTGACTGCCTTTGCTCATTGGGAATATAGACCGTTACAGCCAGAATGCCAAGCATGAAATGCAGTCATAAAAACGATGCCATCTACTGTAGAGTTCTCTCCGGGGACCAGCTATACCTCATTATATCAAACGATCTTCCATTTAAACCTGTTCATATTCGAGGGTAGGTCCTCACCTCCTCTCCACTTAGTCAGCGTGGCTATTGGGTTGTGGAGGCACGTCTTAAACCACTGTTAAGTGGTGATGACATGGGTTCTAAACCAATTAAAGAAGACACAGTCGTAATCCTTTGCAGTTTTTAGTGGGCACTTACAGGCTTGTCTGTACTTGTTTTTTTGTACCTGATCACTGAGCTGCTGCTGCGATTCCAGCACTCATGTAGTTACCCTTGGCTACTACCGTTGGCTGCCATTGCTGTTGTTGTCAGAGCCTTTGTCCCAGTGCTGGGCAGGGTGCCAGTTGCAAGCTGGAAAATTTTGCAAAGGCTCTCGCACGATACACAAAAGCATATGAGCACTATCAGATTTACGCACAAAAATTCACGCATATAAATATGGATGTGCTCACATGTAGAAATGGAGTGTGGCTTTTTGTAGACACTAATGGAGATAATGTTGCGCTATTGAAGGTCAGGTCAGTGGAGATTAGAGTGGCTGCCCTGCGCTTACAGTCTGACCTTTAGTAAGCTAGTCCTCGCAGTGTGACTTCTCTCCTGTTGCCTTGCATGATCTCTGTGGCAATGCCTTACTAACACAGCCTGCAGGCTTGTACTCTATGTATGCACTTCTTAGAAATTTGATCCAATAGCCCGTGTGAAGGCTTTAGAAAGTCACTAAAAATCAGCAGTAAAATCTCCGGTGTGATATTTCTTGGACAGTCAGAAAGTATCACCTTGGGTAGAGGGACTTTTTTAGGAGGACAGGAATCATCGGCCATATATTTAAACTCACACAGACGCCTGAAAAGGTACAAAAGTGGTTTAACTGCTGTTGGGAAAGTGCAATAAATGGACAGTGGCAAGGGAAGGTGAGGCTGCAAGTACATCTCAGTTAGCAAGTTTGTTGCAATCAGTCGGAGTGAGCTGGACGGGCGGTGTGAAGTGATGCCCTTTGGGATGATAAACATCAGATTCTGTTATGCTACCGCGGGAAGTGCTTGTGTGTGTGCATGTGTAGACGAGTGTTTGTTTGTGTCAGCGCTACCCTTCAGGTGTGAATGAAGAAGAGAGGAGATATGACTCCCAGGCAGTTTTAGACCCTACAGGATGACAACTCTCTCCTGAACCGGACTGCAGAGGAGCAATTAACATGTCACAACCCGAACCTTCTGTCCTGAGCTTCCTCCAGCTCCTGCATCTCAATTTCTTTTCCTCTGCCACTCTATCTGAAGCCCAATCTTTTCACAGCTTTTTCCCAAGGCTGCCATATGCACACCACAGATAACTGAATAGACACAGCTAAATCTGTGGAGGTTGACAGCGGTTGTCATAAACGTTCACCATTAAAAGAAGCGACCTGTGGTCAGACTCAGATTTTAAAGCCAGTATATCTTTCATTCAGTTGTATGCCTAATACAAAACAGCATATCCTTTGCTGTAGGTTTGCGGTTGCTCCCATGCATTATGTTTTTAAATACTAGATTATCTGCAGCTGAAACATGAATTGCTTCCACAAAAAACCCAGTAAATAACACAAAGAATTCATAAACCGAAGGGTGAGTGTTTGCCTGATAGGAAAATTCTTGAGTGCTGTATATAAATGGGGATTGTGCCTGAAACGAGCAGTGTGCATTAACATATATCCATTGTGGTGACACCATTATTACCACTTTGTTCTTTTATGCCCACCCATTTAACCTTGGGTGAAATAGTGCTGAATATGAATAATAGGTTGCAGGTCCTAACCTGTGCGCTGGTGTTACCCTGCGTTAAAAATACCTGCAATACATTACCGGGGTAGAGGCGTATGCATAATGCCTCTCCATTAATTTGTAGGTGCATATTTTTATGAATAATTATTGCTGGTATCCCTGCATGTCTGAGGTAATGAAGTCGTCATGCAGGGAGAAGGATGAGAGGGATGGGATGTGCCAGAATAATGGGGGGGGTGAAGCCTCTGGAATAGAACTCTGTGGAGAGGGTGAAGTTAGAGAAAAGACACTTGCTATGATTCCTAACAAGAACACTATTTATAGAAGTCACCCTCAACTATGTTCCACTTTAAGTGAAAATTACTGAGTTTAGAAAGCATTTGTGCCCATGGGAATCCATCCACTCTATCCAGGCTCATGCTGGGGTGGCTAATAAGCAGTCGAGGAGAAGAGAAACAATGACCTATTGTATGAGAGCATGTTTCAGGCTGTTGTAGCATGATTCCCTCTACAGCTGTTAGAATGATGTGCCTAATGATGCACCAAATGTCACCATGTTCCCAGTATTAAGCCTGTCGCAGAACTATGCATTGATCAGTATTAATCAAATAAGCAATGTTTGAATGTGAGCATGCACACACAGGCTTAGAGTATTTATGTTTATGTGTTAACTGCTTTTGATGTCTTACCTTTTTTCTGACATTGTAGATAATATCGGCTGATAAACCAACATATATGTATCTGTGTATACTGTATGTTGTCCAGTTTGTGCTGATATTAAAACTATTTGTTAAGGCCAGAAAAAAATACTTGGACTAGTTGTTTAAAATGATGTAATTATGTAGTTTGTCAGGCAGAGAGTGGTCTGTTATTTCATAACTAATAAGTGAAGTGTTTACTGTTTAGTGCACTGATGTTTGGAATAAAGTTTGTTGAAACGCGAGATATCTTGCTTACATTACTTAACTTGTTCACAAGTATTTGATAACACATTTAGCTAATATTATATAAATGTACATAATAACATTCGATATATCAGGTATTTGAATTTTCCTGCCCCCTAATATTGGTATCTGCATTGGCCCCAAAAATCCCAATATCAGTGCGGCCCTGAAAAAGAATCTTTAAAAGCGAGATAAGTTGAGAGCCCACATGAATCAGATTAGCATAGTGAGTCCAGACAGGCAGCCACACAAAAGCTGTTGTCGCTTGAAGCCAGTGGTTTTAACTTAATAATGGTACTGTTCTATCTACACTATAAAATAGATAACAGAGCATGTGTATGAACAGAAGGGCAGATGTGACGTTTGCAAATGTTATCCTGCACAACAAGGACAGATAGTATACTCTTGCTCAGCTAATAGCTGTTTGTATTCATTCTCACAGTTGGCTCTGAGAGATAGAAATGATTTATTTGCACTTCTCATCTGTATGGGACACTATCAAACACTGATGTTGATATCCCTCAGGAAATGTTGATCGAATAGCTTTCTTACCTACAATATATCTGCCAGCTGCCTCATCTGTGGGCAGCATGCATCAACACCGGGTCTGGCATGATGTGACTTTTCATCTGCAGGCTTTGGAGTCACATAGGTATAGATTATGTCCTCTCCCTCTTTCTCTCTCTCCTGTCTGTCTGCATTCACCCTCCGTCCCTCTTTTTCTGCGAGCTCAAAGCATGTAATTTTTCATCTGGAGATATTGTTCCACTCTCTCTTGCTCCATCATGCTGTGGCATATTTTCGTGATCTCCAGGATCAAGGGGGTTTTGAATAAAAAAGACTCCATAGCATCCAATGACCCCGGTTTTCACGCTGCAAGGCTCCTAATGAGCCCTCAGCAAATGGGCTGATTTTTTTCTTGTCTGTGCCAATTGAGCTGTGACCTGGCTAAGGCCTTGCAAATCAAAGACATCTTGAGTCTACTCATTATTTACTTGTGACAGCTAGCAGAGAAACATGATTAAAGCGAGCCAAATGCAATAGAGGGGAGAAGAGAAGAAACAGTGCCGGCGAGATATGTGCAGCGTTTCTTTCTCTCTCTCTCTCTCTCTCTTTTTTTTTTTTTTTTTTTTTTAGAAAATTTTTTATTTTCACTTCAACACAGCTGAAGGTCATAGCTGCCAATTAAACAGAAAAAAAGCAAACAGAGGCTGTTTTTAACACTATTTTATATTTACTGAAGATTTGTCCATACAACAGCAGAACATTCCTTAAGATATTCTTGCAATTGATTGTGCCATCATACAGTGCTAGAGTTGCAGTGTGTGTTTGCAAAAGATGAAGAATGCTTGTTCTTCCTGTATGTCTGTGAGGGAGATGAAAACATGACTTTTCTCTGTCAGTTGGACCATCAATCTCTGCCACTTGTGTGCATGTCTAAAAGCTTTAATATATCTTAAAAAAAACCACTTTGTCTGGATGTCACAGCATTGTGTCACATTGCTAAAGAACATTCAGAAGGTCAGCTCTCTCAACATGCTTCCCATATTCATGATGCTATGTTTAGGAAAGTCATTCCTTTATCAAAAGGTTGAAGACATGAGTCATAGTTGGACATGTTATGAATTATAAACTCAGTCTGCAGTTTTTACAAAGGGAGATTTTTCTGAAGGAGTGCAGCAAAGACAATTAGAAAATGCCAAGGCCAGTATCACTCCAGTCAGTGATACCCTCCATTAAGTAAATTTCTTGATGAGCTAAAAAGACAAACAACAAAAAAAGAAAGAGAGAAACGTGTGCTACTTCAGCGCTCATGTACAGCCAGAAGAAAGAAGCTGACAGTAGATTTTGTGTTATCAAAGCTCCGTTGCTCGAGCATATGTTGGCACAGACAAACATACATGCCAGACACAATTTAGCCATTAGAGGAAGCTTTTAGATGTCAAGGCAACACGTCCTAAAGGAAGTGATGGAACGGGCCTTTAGGGATCTCAGAGTGAGAGAGAGAGAGCAAAAATCTAGATCGTCCCCACCAATGTGGAGAGGGCTTAATTAGGGCCCGGGTATTTCATTAAGGCAGCCATTAAAGTCAGCTTTGTTTAGTACAACACTGGCATGCCACAGTGGGACACTTGAGCCATCACACACACATGCACATTCACGCAATCACGGCGCTGCTCATCCAGTGGACCTAAACAATATGCAGCGGGGCAAATTCCTTTTACTATAATTAAAAGGGACTCTCCCATCCCCCGACCCTGCGGGTGGAGAATACATATTGTATCCTCCATCCAGTTTCCTCACACTCATAGGGATCATCCGTCATTTCGCCTTAATGTGTTTAGTTGCACTGCACAAGGACGAGGGATTTTGAATGAAATCATAAAGGACACTTAGATTGCCATTACATGAAAGAGGGGATCCTATATATCACAACCCAATGTATGTTCATTTCCTGGAAATGATTTGGGCCTTAAGCTGTAATAAATGGCTGATTTCTCCCTCCATCTCTGTCTCCGCCTCATAAGCACACGAAAAGGGAATAATGTTACCAGGCAATCACGTTGTAACTGCTGATTGAGATGCATTTCATATGGAAAATATTAATTTTGCATTGTGTCGCCTCCCTCATCATAAACAAAACATATTGTGTCCAATTTCAGAAGTGCATAATCTTCGCTAAATGCAAGTGGAAAATGGTGTACAATGTTATTCTGCTTAGTGTCAGTTTAAGCCGAGCCATTGACTCACTTTCTGCCAGCGCGCTTTCCATTCTTTCCAGTCAACTGATCTCTAAACCGTTTGTTAGACTCTGCATGCGGGGACTGTAGAAGTCATGCCATGAAGGAATTGGAAAGATGTGAAGACGGCAGAAAAAAAAAAACGAGAAGAAAAAAAGAAAGTGAGTGAGAGAGAGATAAACTCATCTCTGATCTTAAGTGACAATTTGACTTGGCATTTTGCCAGGAGAACGCCATACTGATGAAAGAGTGCATAAATAAAGGATGCAGAGGAGATGTCAGCCAGCTACGGGAGAGTGGAAGAGACAGAGAGGGAGAGAGAGGGGAGGAGAGACAGAGAGGGAGACTGAACCATTTGGACACTTCTGGCTAGATTCCCTTGCCCATTACAGAGTCTGGATCTGACTTCACATGTCATTAGAGGCAGTGTAAATCAGCAATTAGGTGCACAAATGAAGAAATGTCGGCTATTACCTGGAGCACAACAGGCCGACAGACCTTGCCGCAGAGCATTCCAGCACAGTCAGGAACCCTCGTCTTACAGCCAGCCAACCACCCACACACATGCACTCACACACGCACACAAACACAAGGGTCTCCACTCATAGCTCAGCTGAGCAGTTCCTGACTGATTTTGGCAAGAGGATGGCACTGAGCTGCATGGCTCAATTAGACATGTTGTAGTTTACAGACAACTGTTCCCCGTGGAAACGTCACAGTCTCCTCTCTGCTCCGGGCATCGGCAAAGTACAAGAGGAGGCAGCTGGGAATGATAGATGAAAACAACACATAGCAATAACACTAAAGCAAAGAGATGAGATCGAAGAGGTTTGTTTACTTGTGTCCCCGTGTTTGATGAATGCAAACGACTGAGTCAGATGCGGATAGGTGAAATAAAAATGTTGGGCTTCTCGCAAGTTTTTATTTATTTATTTATTTTTTTGCTTGAAAACAAAACCAAGAAAGCAAAGAAAAAATTCTCCATCCTCTGTGTTTATTCAACTCCCTACATTTGTTATTCAGTCTATCTACAGAGGTTATTGTTATTAACTCTGTGGCCATGAATTCATTGATCTCTCCAAGCCTATTTTTCATAGCAGCATATTGCCACTGAAGGTCAGATGGAGCTGGAGCCCGTCCCAGCATGCATTAGGAGAAAGGCTGGTTTTAAAAAAAAAAAAAACCCTCTGAATGACTTGTCAGTCAATAACAGAGTTGAAACACAAACAAACAAAACAAGTGACTATAGACAAGCTAACGGACCATACCAGTGTTACTACATTTATCTTGCTTTGTCAACATCTGCCACATAGGTTACACAAATCCCCCACATTTTTGCCAAAACAGCTTCATGCATGAGATATCATGTTTGTTTACATTTGTCCATATTCAATAAACGTTACAGAAAGTACCTGAAAATGTGTGACGACATTAGTTAAAAAGTTAGTTTATGTCATCAAAATCCCTCTTCATGCTAACATTCCAGCTAGGAAGACAGCACTTGTAAGGAACTATTTTTCCAGGCGTATTAACTTTCGTCAAGTGGCTCTTAGCCCCCCCACCTCTTTCTTGCTAAATGATTTTTGACCAAACAAACACAGACGTTCTCTTTAGAAGGGTCAATTACCTATACCTAGCAACTTTTACATGTCCTATAGTGTTTATATACCCTGTTTCAACATGGATGGCAGTGGATGGGGTTTAAAAAAGCAGTCTGAGATCTACTCAAGTATACACATGGTTGACTTTTAACAACATTTGTAGAAGATAAGGTAAATCTCTGCTAATGGTGAGAAGTCAAAAATAGACTGGTATAGTACTTTGAAGTTTACAATTCTTATGA
>JAPZDX010000023.1:8099526-8109537 GCA_029783625.1 Naso annulatus | reverse complement strand
TGCTTAAATGCAACCCCCCCCAGTCTGAATCATTCTTTGAGCATTGCCCTCCCTTTGTACCCTTTGTGCATATTTCATGAAAGAGGACTCTTCTGTCAAGAGACAACCTGCACTTACTGATGCTATCACTTCACTTTTTTGAATAAATACATGAACAGACACTGAAGGTCTCCTGATATTCTGCTAAATATCTGAGATGAACAGCATATCATGAGAAATAAATCAATTTACCTTAATTAATTGAAAATAATAACAACCAGTGCAGCTGGACAATTGTAATAAACAAGTTTACTGAGGGTAAAAATTACCTCTACATCTGTGAAGCTGCCCACTGCTCCATCTGTTGCCAACTTGGGTGAGATCAGTATTAGCTTGACATTAGCTCAGTCTCAGCACCTTAATCCCCGGGCAGAGGGCAAACACCTATTGGATATTTGCTGGGAGCAGCTCCAAAAATGATGCCCGATGCAGGGAGGGAGAGGGAAAGAGATGAGTTAAAAAAAAATAAATAAATAAAATAAAAAAATCTCTCATCTTTCCATCTTCCCTAACCCTTCTTGCCAATAGCGCACCCCTCACCTCATCCCCACTCTGCAGCCAGGTACACTCTCTCTCCTATGCCTGTGTCCTTCTCCACTCATGCATAAAAAAAAAAAAAAAAAAATATGTGTGTGCTTGCACTCAATGCACTCACACACATATGCACTCACATAAAGTTGAACCCTGACAACCAGTGGGCTAAACCTAGCATTTACCTCAGCAGCTGGGTTCACCACCAGCTACAATTACAACCATTAGCATGCTTAATTAACAGATTCGCTGGCAGCTCACGCAGGCAGAACATGGTTCCTTCTCTCCACCTAAACCACCAGGCCTCCAGAGACCCAACTCCCACACTGCTGCCTCGGAAGTTGGGTGGTTTGTGGGACGGCTAAGAGTAAACCATGACACTTTTTGGCTTCACTGCAGTCAGGTAATTTAACTTCTTTATTTATTTATTTATTTATTAAGTTTTTAAAATTTCATTTCATTTTTTTACATTCTGCTTTGCTTTTTGTCCCATTGACACAGGTTGTGTTTCCCGTAGACTGTTGCAGCTTCTTTTGCCGTGACGTTCGTGGCCAGAAACAGTAAGCATGTAAATTAAAGCTGATGAATAAAAACATCAAAGCTGTGCTCCTCCTCATTGTGGCACGCTGGGTGAGAGACACTGGCAGTGGTGCCAGCACTGGCACATCTCCGAAACACTTGAATGCTGCCTAGTGGAACCAATAAAGCCCCTCTCTCTGAAGAGCTCACCCCACCTCATGTTGTAAGAAACATTTCTTATCATTGCAAAGGACTGCCCCTCAAACGTGCACATGCAATTTTATGTGTGCAGTGAGAAACAGTTATGTTCTGTTTCCTCATATTGCTCAGCTCCTCATTTGTTGCTAAACACCTTTAGTTAAAGTCACACTGACTCCTACACAAAAAGTATGAGAAGGAAGAAACAGTTGAGATACTCAGTGCAGAGCAAGATTTTTCAAAAAGCAGCCCTTCACCACTTGCGGCAACAATTTTTTGTTTGGTGGTAAAACACAGAGATTTCCAACTGTGTTTCCCGCATCAATCAATGAGTTGATACTGAAGGTACAAAGTGTTCTACTGCCGTAAATGATTATAGTAATTACTAAAAAAAAAAGAAAATATCAAATTGAGACGAATAAATGAAATACACCAAGCTTTAACTTCCTGAGATGAAACTGCACTTCCTCCGATGGCCACTTGAGGCTGGCTTTTTTTTTTTTTTTTTTAAATCAATACACTGTCACTGTCATGTTGCTGATGTTTTGTCTAGTGATTACATGTTGTTTTGTAGCTGTTTTAATACTGTAATGTTTGTTGTTATTGAGACATTGTCTCTATTGTCTCCTGCCCAGGAACTGCAGATGTAAATCAGTTTACAGCTAACTCTGGTGCAGCTAAGAAGCTGTGCATTGTCCCTGTTAAATAAACAGATAAATAAAAAAAAAAAAATATGACAAATGTGTCTGCACCATGTGGTGCCGGCTCTGCAAGCAGCAGCAAATTGCAAGAAAGCAAACGTGTCTACTTTGCAATACTTTTTGATTTAAAGTCAATGCTAATAGGTAACCTGTTAATGTTAAGGGGCAAAGAAACTGGAGGTTTCAGTCTGTTGCCTACAGCCCTTGAGGTTAAAGCTTAGTTGCTCTATTATTCCCTTCAACATTTCAAACTAATTTGCTGTCAAAAAATGCTTAAAATGACCATCGTCTTTAAATGAACGATAAGGTGTTAGTCTTACTGATGCATTTTATTTCCTGTGACTATTCCATAATAAATGTCAAGTCCTGTTTTGCCACTTAAATACTTTTACTTTACAATTGCAGCAGTAGGAAGTGTTAAGTTTGCATTAGCCGTACCTTAATACAGCACTCTAACAGATTATGTCATCAGTAACAGCGGTGTTGTCACAAGTTTATCGACCGGTGGGAAAATTTACTCACCGCAGCATCCCTTGGCTACACAACCCTCAGTGAAGTACTTCAAAATAAGGAAGTAACTTTAAACAACAATAATGTAATGGTACGACAATGCTGCAGGAAGTGAAAACCCAATTAGATGTGGGCACTGATGCACAGTCCTCCGGAGAGCCAAGCGGCTCCAAGAAATGTATCATTGTGCTCAGCTTATTAAGATGTCATCTGTGCAAGCTCTGCAGGTTCAGGGTAAATACCCTCATGGCATATTCTTCCGTGGGCACGTCGATCCACCCTGTCGCCACTTTTGCAGTCGATGGCTCTTTAGTGGCTGTCATTGGCTGCCTTCAATGCTTCATAAACATCTTGTGTTTTCTCACCTAATTAGGCTGGAGGGATTTCGCTAAAATATAGGCAAGGGGGGCTTTGTACTCGCATCCACAGTGCCCAGGAATCTGCTGCTGCGAACCACACACTTTGCTTTCCTCTCTCATTCCTTTTTGTTCGTAGCAACATTACATCATTGCTTTTATTTATTTATTTTTTTTTATCAGAAGGGCTCACATGCACTGTAACTTTTCAAATATGCAGTAACTGTTTATGGTTAGGGGGCCAGTGGGGCCAATGGGCTAAAAAGTTGCATCTTCTTTAATGAAACTTGTCATCTTTTGAAAATAACAAAGTGTTATTTGCTTTCATCTGCGCAATGAATACCAGATAGAGCAGTGACACTCACTGAGATTCACATGTTTACTGTGCACACTGTATTTATCTACTTTATACATTGCCAGACTTAATTTTTATAATGGATTTTATATCTCACGCGTTATCTTCTAAAAGCAACAACAGTTTACCATCCAATTAGACTCCTGGCAGCCAAAAATACTTGCCTAATGTAGTTATAACATTTGTTGATGGACTTGCTTTGGTTTCTGCCAAAATTTCCACACACAAACACACATGCACGCAGACAGGCACATATTCATGAGCTCGCATCACACATACACACTGTGTAGACATTTGTGAACGAGACATCTTCGTAACTGGACCAGCTGACCTGAGACTCACAGAGCTGCCGGAGACTCCAGGGAGAAGGATAATAGAATTTCTCCAGCCGCCTTCCTGTTAATTACAACAGACCTTGGCTCTGAATAAATATTTATTCAGAGGATACAGCAATCTGCATGCATATTGTACTAAAACAAAGCACTGCCTGGCCAGAACAATGGTTGGATATGCAAAACAGGAGTAGTAATAGTTTTGTACACTTACAGTAAATGTGTGGGTAGCGCTTTACGGTGCTTTTAATCATCACCCAGCCGCTAAAATTGGATGCAGTGACACCTCTGTAAGGTAATACTGACAGTATACACGGTTTAACATCTCAAGTATAAAGTGTCATTATTTTCTGGAGCTACATGTTAATCATTGCACAGTATGGTTAACTGTATCAGGCAACATGAGATCCACTGCAGGTTTGTGAGACACGTTACAGTAGATTGAAATAAATGGAAGTAAAGTAGTTTCCTAACAAATTATAGTATTAAAGGAAAAAATTAATTTTGTGCACTAGGCACTTTATGTATTGGTTTAAATTGTACTTGTGGAAAGCAGCTGCATCTGCAGTGACATATTACAAAGTTACCGATTCAAACAACGCCACTATTTTTGCTATACATTTCTATGGTTAATTATTTGCAAGTAACATGTTGTGGAAAAAAACAACAACAAAAAAAACAGCATAGCTTGTGTTCTCTATGTTCTTTTCCTGTGTGTTTCCCACTGTGAAGATACAAAATCACAGTGCAAACACACTGTGGATTCGAAGAAAGTTTTCTTGTACGAATGAAAAGAAGAAAACAACAACAACAACAACAACAAAAACGGTCTATACTTTGGTTGGTTGGCTGGCAGAACCCCCAAACAGTTGAAAAATATTGAAGCAAAGAAGGAAATGCAGGATCCAACACCACACTAAGGTGACGAAGAGGAGAAAAGCAAAAACTACATGAGTCACTGCCTTGAACTAGCTCATGTAGACAGACTTGAAATGTACATGTCCAGCAACACACATAATTATGGACGGAACACTTGTGCACACACACATACACACACACACACACACACACACACAGATTCCCCTTTGCTCTGTGGGCCAGGCAACAGCTGTGTTTGGTGCAAGTGGAAGAGCAGCTAATGAACCAAACGGAACGCTTGACAATTCACATCTGCTGACACTCTCCAGCTGCAGCCAGCAGCCTGGCCTTCGCAAGCCCTTCTAGACCAACACCCAACGCCAGGGTAAACACCTGGGTAAGACGCTGCAGACACACAAGCATATACATGCACGCCATATTCCTGAAAATCATCCTCTGAGTATGATCTCTGCCGTTACAAAAAGCCCATGTGTGATAACATTAAGCGCAACAAGAACTGAATCATTTGACCGCAGTAAAAGTCATAAATGAGCGGTCTAACCTGCTGTCTGTGGCTGCATAAATTACTTCAAGTACATTTTGTCATGTGCAGTGTTACCTTGTCATGCATTGGAGAACAACATCCTGCAGCAATGCACTGTTTGTACCACTATCTATGATACTGCACAGAATATGTCACTTCACTGTCTGTTTCTCTGTATGCAAAGACCTTATTTATAGCAAGGTCTGAAGAGGAAGAGGAGGAAGTCGTGCTGTCAACACAGCAGACAGGTCAGTGGTCTTCCTCTCCAAGAGGGCTCATTACAGGATTCTCAAAGGACTAAACAGACCCCTGATGTGTCCCTCATGTGGACTTGTAATATTCATATTTTTACATTTTATTCCTGTAGACAGCGCCGGCTCTTCTCTTCGATGAGCAACAGGTTTCCTTACTTATTGTGGTACAGAAATTGTCTGTGGCTCTGCTACGGCCCACACGCATGTTGCAGATGGAATGATGCTCCATCTGCTGCATTAACACTGACATGATGCAAGCATGGCAAGAACACTGTAGCAAATGTGAAGCAGCCACAGTGTGAGAATACTAAGATGAAAAGTGTTCTCCTGGGTGCTTGTTGCTGCCCTGCTCTGTAGCCTCATTTGGTAAGAAATGTTTCACCTGTTCAGTGAAACTAGTAACATATCTATATGTTTACGCACACATATAGGTCCCATTTGCCTCCTTTTGCTTTCATGCTTCATTTCATGAGCTTGTTTCCTTACTCGCTCACTCCCTCAAACATACCTATACACCACTGTGTTTTCACAGAACGGCCTTTTGTCATTCTATTCCTCTTTCATCCACTATCTCCAATTTGCTCAGGATCTTAATGTGGTGAAAATGGCTCGTCTTTTCTGATTGCATTTGATAACAATTTTGTTAAGGCTCCGCTGGCAGCCGGTGAGGAGCGGTCCCATCAGCAGCTGTAGCTAATTAGCCGCTATCGCTAGCTCTTTTGGCTCACCCTCCGCTGCTTCCCTTGGCCCAGTTGCTTCTAAGTATAAATTATTGGATTGTCGAGATAAACGAGGGCTGGCAAATAAGCCAGCAAGCGAAAGGAAGAGATGACGGGGGTTCAAGGAGGTAGCATGTAAAGGAGAAAAAAGGAAGAAATGCTACAGTTATCATCCCTGTTTCTAACTGTTGCAGTTTACCTACAGCTCTGTCCTTGTTCATGGTAAAAGAAGTTTATGCAGTGACTGTTTCCCCCCTTATTGTTCATTTTGTATTGACCATGAACAAATGGATTTAATTTACTCCGACCTCTGCAATAATAAGATGTTACCTCTTCCTGAAGGCTCTGACAAAACCCATTCACTCAGACATGTTTTCACTTTGGTATGATGAAGAAGTTTGTTGTTAGCTGCTGCCGGATATAATTGAGTTTATTTTTTTTATTTTATTTTTTTATTTTTTCATTTATTTATTTTAATTAATTTATTTATTTATTTTACAAAAAAAGGTACTAAACAACTGATTTGCCACACACTCACTACTGTGAAAGAAGCAGAACTGAATCCACGACTTGGCATTCCCACATATATTCCCAAGACTGAGTGAACAATATTGGAGATAACAGCAAAACACAGCAAACCCCAAACTCTAGAGGACTTGGACATAATTTGCTGTGCACCACTAAGGTGCTGATAACTGCTGACCGTACAGGGAAAACGCGACTGAATTATTGTGATAAAAAAAGAAGTGCGGCTTGATGAAAACACAAAGCAATCACAGAGAAAAGAAAGTCAAGGACAAGCAGTGAGCGATAACACAATCTTTTATTCCCCTCTGATTAATTTCAGGTCCTCCGTGCTTTTCACTGGATACAGCGTCATCAGAAACCTCTATGTTAATGGGAGTTTCTCCAGGGTTGAAGGTAAAAAGCTGTTTGAGTTTACAGAGATTAACCCCCTGGCCATCAAAGGCATGTATCTGCTGTTTTTTCACCCTTCATCCTGCTGCAGATTCTGCATCCACTGCACCTTGCATGGTTGGAATTCGACGGGCTGACATGAAAAATCGAGGTCCTCATAATGGCAAAATCAATATAAACGGACCCATGCTAATCGAATTACCAAAATGAATCTATGAATTGTGCATTCACTCTTATGGAATCTGATCTGGGAATCTGTCTTTCTTTAATGCACTGTAAAAGGAAGTGAATCAGAACTGAGCGCTCTTCAGCGGGTCACAGAACGAAACGGTCTCACATCGGTGATCCGTGGACATTTCAGTTAAAGTGGGGAAATAAATCCTGCTTTCCCAGGAAAATGGTCCTTTAGAAGACTTGCCTTGCAGCTACTAAAGAACTGTTACTTGCTATTAAAAATTATTTCAGAGGCATGTGTTAATCAAATTGTAGGGCCCTTGAACAAGTGAAGAGGCAGTTGAAGGCAGAGGGAAATAATAACACATGGAGAAAAAAATAATTTAGATTTAAATAGCATCGTGTTTCATTGAAATGCTTGCCAACTGTGTGCAGATGGGACCCTCAGCAACCGCTCATGTATCTAAAAAGCTCAAGTGATCAGGTACTGCTCATCACCTGATGATTTTGTTTTCATTTTTATTACACTTTACTCAAGCTTGTACTTGGCATCAATTTTCATGAGACCTTAATCTTAAACAGGATAGTCATCACTTGAAAATAGCTCAGTGAGATGGATGGCCGAGCTCTAGATTTTTTACAGAAATTATTACTTAGGTTTTTGGACCTGTCTCTAAAAAATGCATTAAGGCAAGGTGCATCATCAGTTAGCATGCTGTCTGAGCCACACTGGCCACATTCCAGGAAAACTTACAATGAGTCATGAAATGCAAAACCCATCAATTCCACCTAGTCGTTCAGTTTATAAAGAATTAACCGTGACACTAAATTTCTTATTTATATTATGGCTCATAGTATAAACTGTATCAAACTCCCATTTGGTTAAAGTCTAGACCAAACTTGATACATCATGTTTTTATGTAATGTTTTTAAGGGGATTTCAGTGTATATAATTGAATGTAAGTGCTGTTTACTTCTGAAACATCTAAACTCACATTTATCCCTTATTGAGTTTTGTGCTTTAAAAGAAAAAATCCTCACACAGCAGGTAGGGCTCAATCTCAAGGTTTTTCGAAAGACGTATCCCGACGTTCAACATCTCACACCTTTGTGCTAACAGTGATCTGACTTTCCGGCTGCCTTTGCTACAGATGTGCCTACAAGAAGAATCCCATGTATCATGTGATAAACGATCATACTGGATGCTCCAACTACACAGGCTGCAACTGCTGCTACTTTTCAATCTTTCAGGTTGTCGAGGAGAGCAAAGTGGAAATAACACCAGTAATGACAGTGATATAGAATGCAAATGGATGTGCTTAATGGTTCGGGTTATAACGATTGCTGTATCCAGCATATATAACATATATTTTCTCCACAGGAGGGATTAATATTAGACTGTGCAGTGGAATGAAAAAATGGAACCTGACTGTACGCACATGCCTCATCATGTGAAACTCACTGGAAGAGGATGAAACATCCATTACAGTGATATATTTAATGAGGCAACAAGCAGGGAGGTAAAATTCCAACAAAGTCTTCCACAGGTTCACCGACAGGTGGTTTTCTGCTAATTGAACATATGCCAGCAGGCTTCTTGGTGTCAAAGCAGACAAATCCAGAAGTGACTGCAATTCCGTCGAGGTGGAGAGTAAAAATGTTTTTTTGTGAGATGAACATTTTGGTTTCAAGTGTCGTCTTGTGACGTCTACACACACTGACAATCTTAGCCAACCTCTAAACTGGAAAGTGTGTTTCTGTGTGTGTGTGTGTGTGCGTTTGTGTGTTATTGCAGGGAGCTTTAGTTTATTTTTATTTTTTATTTTCATTTTTGCAGGGAATGAAAGAAAGAAAAAATAAGTTACAGGCAGCCCTCAAACACTGCTAACCAGAGTGTGTTATTTACATTTTGTGTATTGACCTTCACATGTGAAACAGGCCTACATCAGAGAGAATAGCATTCCTCTACACATCCTGCACATGTGGGATTGTTTGTTTTTCCTTAGATTTCAGCTGTCATTAACTATTAAACATATCAATCCAAAAGATGTCTGTTCAGAGAGCAAAGTGAGGAGATAAAATTGTTTTTGTCATATTAATGAGGAAAACTGGTTTTCTGTGAGTGATGAGTGATAAAATAATCATATGGTTTAGATCATTACTGGGCTAACTTAAAATCATTACAATTTAACTCGCCCTTCATCTCCGACAGAATTATAAAGTATTGATTTCCGCTTCCTTGTTGGCATCTCGGAACTTTGTCTCCACAAACATCCCTCATTCCAATTCCCTTTTATCTTCCATCCTCTCCCACTTAAGCTACCGGGAGTCTATTGACGAGCCAAATCCTGCACGCTTATGAATGACAAACTGCCCCCTCAATGAAATTCTTCATAAATCACACATATAACTGTGTGCACCCTTTGTCACACTTGACAGATAAGAGATGGATTGTGGATGCGGCAGGGGTAGAGCCAAATGACGCACCCCATTAGGTGTAGAGGGTAGAGTTATTTAAATCAATAACGCTGTCTTGTAAAAAGAATCCAGCACCTTCCCTTGAGGTTGGGACCTGTCAGATAATGACACCTCTATTTGTTTACCTTGTCACTTTTTAATCACACTTCCCCCTCTCTACAATATATCTGCTACAAGCCCCTCACCTGTACAGTGTATTGTTCTCTGTAAGTGACTGAAAGTTTAAGCTCCATCAAACTTTCAGGCTGCGATTCTGTCTTAAAAAGTTAGATCACACACTGGAGTAAAACACATTTAATTGTGTCCTTTGTCGGCCTTAATCATAGCAGTTTTTGCGAATTTGATATTTGTCCAGAAGTAATTACACAAGGTGATGACAGAAAAAGACACATTTAAGTGAATTACTCAGCATAAATGTCAAACACTCTCTGGTTTCAGCTCATCAGACATGAATTGTTTCTCTGTTTTGATATTATTTTGAAATTATATATTTGAAATTTAGGACGGAAGGCCAGCAATGTGAAG
>JAPZDX010000023.1:8087318-8097758 GCA_029783625.1 Naso annulatus | reverse complement strand
CTCCGAGAAAAAGAGCAGCCTGCCTGCTCCTCTGTACCAGGGCAAACAGGAAAAGTAGTGGAGGTTGTGAATAACAAATTAATTAGAAATGGGAGCAAGATAGCGACGGATGAGAGGCCCGACGGACAGGGTCCGGAGAAAAAAAAAAAGCCAATCACTGAGCAGTGAGCTGTGAGCCCCATCCATTATGTGGGGACTGACAAGTTACCAGCAGTCAGAGCAGGAGCTGCACTTAATAAATCAAAGCTGACAACTCCTCCTTGGCCCTATCTCAAGTACAGCTTTCCCACTTCCCCTTCCCCAGCTTCCATTAAGCTTCACCTTCTGCGGATACCCGCTTCACCGCTGTCCAACTTCCAAGGGCTTTGCAAGAGCTGGATTTGTTATTCCTCTGTTTTTTTTTTTTTGTTTTTTTGTTTTGTTTTGGTTTTTTGTTTTTTGAGGATATACTCCACACTAAATGCAACATCCAGTGTGAAGTATATTGCACTTAGATGTTGGATAGCCAATAGTGTGAGTACTTTAAAGCTTTCCTTTAAATGCCTGAGGCGGAATAAAAGAATATTGTTTCCAACACTGCAGATTAGAATATTATTTAGCAAAAACAGGGACATTTATGTCAATAAACTGAGTGCGATTTATGATTGACAGTTTAAAGTTTTGGATACAAAAGAGTTCTGAGACGATAACTGCGTAAAATTGCATGTAAGAGACTTTCTGTGCGTTTCTACAGCTCTCTACTTCCACATGCTTTTGCTTCACAAATGTTCATTTGAGTACTGCCTGTTTCAGTTTGGGAAAAAAGTCTATTGACTCGTCAACTCAACAGATGCACTGAATGCCATTATTTAGCACTTGTAATTTAGCACCATTTGTTCCTAATGAAGGCAGAGCTCCTGTAAAGTTACATTTTAATTGAAAGAAGTTTGGTTCTTGCGAGAGTAACAAGTTTTTCTTTCTTTCTTTTTTTTTTGTTTTAAGTCAAAAATCTTTCAAAGGTTGATCAGTTAGCACTTTCCAGGAAGACAGAGTGTCTAAACAAGTATTGTGCAGTGCAACACATCAGACTTGGCAATTAAGACTCTTGTTTGTACTAAGTGGAGAGGATTCTCTGGGGAACAGTTAAAGAAACATGTTCACAAAGGAGGGAAACAATTACTAGTCCAGATGTTTTAACTGTAGACCCTGCTGGGATCAATTCTAATCAAGTGTGTAAAGGTTGAAAACCAACCTAGGCTCTCCCTTCCTTTTATTTCATCCTTTTCTAATCAGATAGTTGTGATGTTACTTGTCTTCGTTAGCTTTTTACCTCACACATGAATGGTATGAGTGCCTTTATTTTGATCAGTGGTTGCCAATAGTTTGAAGATCACTGCTTCAAACTCTCTAAGAGGAAATAAAAGGGAAAACCGGGCAGGAGAGGTGCATCAGTAACACTCAGAAACAGTGAACTTATTCAAAAAATGGCTCTAACTTGCTGCGAAAAGCAGGAGCAAGGCACTTAACCCTGAAATGCTCAGGTAGAGCTACTCGCTGACCTACAATAGACCTAGCAAATCAGATTGGGTTTATCAGGTATAAACGCAAGGTTTTGCTGAAAAGTGGATGCTCACTCAGCGGGTGGAAAAAGCTCTCTCTGCTACAATAAAAATATTACTGGTCATTTCCAAACCTGTGATGATTTTTAAACCTGGTTTTTGTTCCAGTAATTTAAGGTCATTTTTTGTTACATCATCATGAAAAACGTTATTTTCCCAGAGTTGATTCTTTAATGCCTGCTTTTCAGATCCATTATCACTGTTCACATGTGGCAGATTTTGTTATGACCACTTTTGTTCAAGGTAATGGAAAGGTTAGTCGCCTTTACACCATCGCCATCACGCTGTGGCAACAGTTGCTGTGGGCTGAGAAGGGACAAGCCCTGCAGAAACACTGAATAATTGCAGCAAACACATTGTTTTTACCCCCAAGCGTGCAGACACTGTCTAGCCTGTGCTGACATACAGTATGAACTGTGCACCTGAAGTTTCCTGATAACAGCAAGAGGGATTTCATAGATGTACTGAACACAACAGCTCCCAGTGTGATAATGGTAGTAAGAGAAAAAGCTACTGTTTCTAAACAGAACCTGGTGGAGTGATAAAGGCAGTGCTATAATCTTGTTTGACTCAATAATTAAAAATGCAAACACAAAAATATAGAAAGAAGGCAGTTGAAAACCAGAGACAGATAGAGTAAAACCAAACCAACATATTTCATGAGCAGAGCTTTTCGTTTCAGGAGTTATTTCAGTTAATGGCATGTTTAAGTCTGTAAGGTAAAATGGAGTTAACAATAAAACTTGCACTCATGGTCAAGGACACTGTCCCAACAGCCTCTATTTCCCTTGTACATACACTCAGTGCAATTTGCGGGATCCAGTTAGGAGCTGGTGAGTGTGATTCCTGCACCCATAGGGCCAAAATTAACCTTGAGAGCTCTCTGGTTCTTGTCACGGTCAGTGGTCATATAGCACACAACTGACAAACAAGATCTGCTCCCTCTCTGTAGCAATGGCCAGTCAAGCCATCGCAAATCTTACAAGTATTTATTATAAGTACAATGCAATGCAACTCCAAGCTGTCAAAATGATCCTGTGCCAATTACAATGGAGCCTCTCTAACATGTTTAGCTTACATCTTGCAGTTGGTAAATGCTCCAATGTTTGTCCTTGGAGAAATATAACTGATTACGCCTGTATAGCTGTGTTATTGAGCAGATTGGTGCTCTAATTTAGCAATGACCTCTCTGGCACTAGAATCCAGCAGCACGTAGCGACATGCCTACCAGACCATTTCAGTCTAATGCGATAAGATGGACGAGTATGTGTTTAAAAAACAATTGCAGCTCTCGTTGCATTGCAAATTGCACATACACTTCTCATTCAGATACATTTTTTGCTACGCTGCACAAGTTTAGAGAGCATTTTAGCTTAAGATTAAATGCAAGCACAGGGGTCTCCTCCTGACAGGACACTGATCCAAGTGACTTGTGGTCTGAGCTCAAAAACCTAAAGAAAATGGTTTTTCATATGTGCCAGTATTAATCTGTTTTTTTAAGGTCTTAAGAAAAAATGCTTGGACAAATGATTTAAAAATTGTGCAGCTGCATAGTTTGTTCAGCAGAGGGTGGTCTGTTATTTAGTAAAAATGTAATAAAATGTAGAATATCCTGCCTCCATTAACAAGTATTTGACCCTTACACATTGCAAGGACTTTAAAGACTCAGTGAGTCCTCGCCCATTGTTCTGTTGTAATAATGCTTTAGCAAAATGCATGGGTAGAGGGTACTGTTTTTCAATGAATGTTGAAATGAAAAAACATTTTTTGAAAAAAAGCATCCTTTCAGTGTGTAGCTTAATTTCTAGCTTTCACCCTGTTAAAGACTCATTGAGTCCTCGCAGGGTGTAAGAGTTAAACACATTCTGCCAATAATTTATATATTTAATATTGGCTGACGCATTGTATATCAGAATTTTCTTGCTATATAACATTGGCATGGGCCCCAAAAATTCCTTATTGGGAATAAAACACACACACAGAGACACCTAATCAAACAAATAAAAAAGCAACATTTTCCCCTTCAAAGTGCAAAATAACCAGCCTCGAAACCCCCAGAAAAGACTCTTAGTTTAGTAGTTTTAGACTGTATACAAGTCAGTAGTATACTGTAGAAGCAATCACAACTTAAAGCAGTTACTCCAGTGCACCATTCTGCATCTCCATTGCTCATCAGTATATTCTGATGCTGTTCTCTTGATGCACCACTTGCTATGCATTTGCTCTTGAGGACAAACTTACTGCGGCTAGATGGGACCTTTCCCATGCGAGGTAAGTTGTCACTTCGCTACATGTGACATTAGCTTCCTCCCTGGTTTAAGCAATTGCAGTGCTTGTCCCTCAGCCCAGAAGGCTAGGGGTTAGGGGGCTCAAAAGGATGGAGAAGGAATGGAGGTAACGGTTCACCGGCAGCAGGTATGCCTTCACAGAGCCTCTCTGATGAGGTCCCATGAGCTCTGTGCATCTGCTGCTTCAGATAAGCATACCTCCAATGCCACTGGGAAAGGTTGGAAAAAAAAAATAGAAAGGTGGATCTTCTCCTCATCTTTCCTTATTTCAGAATTAAATGAAGAGAGAAGTTCTCCCAGAGTAAAACATGGAAATCCACAGACAGTCTGTTCCACGGTACCACTGCTGGAGCCAGACTGAAGGAACAAATGATGTTGTGGTCAGTTGAGACAGGGCAGAGAAAGCAAGACTTGTGCCTCCTTAATCTCACACAAATATATATATATACAATTCTTCCCTTTAAAAAGACTCACAGCTTGCCTCTGGATTTAACCACAGGCGTTATCCCAGAGTAAATCTCTGAAGCAAATAATATTAGAGTGAAAAAAAAGGGGCTGAAAAACTCTTCTCAGTTAGCAAACCTAAGCTGTGTAATTATCAGGTGCTAAGGATGTGAGCGTGCATACTGGCACAGATCTCAATTGAAAACCAGAAAAAGCAACAATCCATCTTAGTCTGGTTTGATTCTTTCCCTCCCGAGTCCCAGTGACAAACGGATGGCTGCAGAGATTATACTAGTTGGATGTGTTGCCTGCTTCCTCCCTTAAGTCGCTGTGTTTGATGTTGCAAGGCCAACACTTTCAAAATAATAACAGCCCCACAGTCTAGCTCATGCATTATGAAGACTGGAAGGAAACAGCTGCAGAAAATCAGCTACAATAATAACATTAGCTTCGGCAAGAAAAACAACACACTGACAGTGGCCTTGGTTTAGTGTTTAACTTTGCATACTGGAAATTTTCTAGTGTTTTCTTTTAAGCTTGCAGCCTCCCAGCATTAGGCCACTGCACCTGAGCCAGTTTCTGCATGTGTATATGAACCGGTATTACACTCTATATAGTCAATAGGAAGGTAACGTGAGGATGGTAAATTGACCGCTTGATAAAAATTAGCTGCATACTGGTGCTACTGTTATCAAATGTTCTTCAATAAAGTTAAGCTGATTAACATTCCAAAGGTTTTACCAAGAAGTTAAAAAAAAAAAAAAAGAAAAAAAGAGAGATTAATTTTAGATATTTAATTACTTTTCCTGGTTTTACTCCAGTAGAGCACAATTGAACCTGATATTTAATCACTTGCCTGAAAAATAATCACAAGCCATTCTTTCCCTTACGGCGTTAGATATGTCACTGCAGCAGCTTAGATGCTTATGTGTATGGATGAGCTAGTGGATGCTCAGACAGTACACACTCAAGTTTGTTTACACATGTGTGACTCTCAGCATATGTAATCCAGCAGTGACAGCGAGGATCTTTGGTCAAGATATGGTTGAATGACTGCTGGGGGAATAACTCCCTCTCCTTGTCTCTCCTACTCAGGCTATTTTTCACAGCTGTGGTGCATTCAAGGTCAAACAAAGTACCTCAGAAAAGTCATACTTTTCAGCAAAAAAAAAAGCTTTATCAGTGTTTTTTTTTTTTTTCTAATTGCATTGATACAATAATGCTATTGGTTGCAGAACCTCGATTAAACGAAGAAAACATTAACTTTCTCATTGTCGCATGTACAGTCATCCTCCAACTACAGCAAAAGGTTGCGGCTCATACTATACGATTTAAAAATGAATAATGGAACACAGTGAATTTGAATCATTCAGTAAGACAAACGGAGAAAAGGTTAACATCCCCATCAGTTCAGGTCCCATTCCCCTCTATGTGACTTTGTCACTGTTCCTGAGTAAATGTCTGGCTTAATTAAAACATGGCCAAGATGTCTCTCCGTGAACACCTGTACCATCGTAAATCCAGCTGAACTGCGGTGGTACGGTGAGAAGAAGAGGGAGGTTCGTGGGTATGTGTGTACATGTAGGCGAGTGGGTGTTCTTTGGGGACCATTTTCATTCTTCTACCTCCATTTCTGCGCTGCCACACCCTTGACCCTCTTGTCACCGATCCGTCATGACGGCTGAGTGACAGTCCCAGCGCATCTCTTAACCTTCTTTTAATCAACCTGTCCCCGTGCATCACCTTAAACATAAGAAGCAGCTGACGGGGGACAGGGGGCATTTGTCTTTGCGATGCTGGCGGACGGCCTCTCCTTGAGAAGCCCACCAGATTCATCAGTGTGATAAAGTGGTGTGTGTACTCCTTAAAAGAAGCCTTGGGAAGAGAGTAAGAGAAGGGAGTCGGAGGAGCAGCAGAGGAAGGAAAGGGGACAGACAGAAAGGACAGAAAAGGAAAGAAAAGACGAGCAGGCATGCGACCCGTGTGTGTTTGTGTGTGCACATGGGGAGATGTGTTAACTTGTTTGTGGTGAACCTTGAAACTCAAAGCCTGTGTTCATTGGATGAATGTCCAATAAATAACAGTGTGCAGTGAATGAATAGGGGTAAGGGGAACTTCAGTCTAACTCTGCCTATGTTTCTCGTAAGCACATTTTGAGTTTGATTTCGATGTTCACATATTTTCGAGTTCCAGGTTGTCTGGAACAGCAGACACAGCATTACATACAGAGGTGCTTTGAACTAAATGCTAAAATCAGCATGCTAACATGCTCACACTAACAATGTTAATGTTAAAAAAGCTAAAGCATTATGATGAGAACTCAATTTATGCATATATTTGCTCATAAGACAAAGAAACAAAGAACCAAAAGAGAAACTAAACCTGAAAGCCTGATGTGATGATAATGCCAGATGAAAAGTCTTTACTCTGTACAGATGAAAAGTCTTAACTAAAATCTGTACAAGTCATTCTAAAGGCCTATTCATACTTTCTGCATGTCTCCTAATGTCTACTTTGGTATGTTTGATGTAAAACTCATCATCAGCCCATCCGCGTGCAGCCCAAATTTTATGACCACACAGACTATCTACATGGAAATAGCACTGACTAGGCATGCTCTGTGTATAATTGGTTGCTCCACACTCCAGTCTTTTTCAAGTCTTTTTTACCAGTATTTTCCTTCCCGGATTTATTTATATTTATTTTATTTTATTTGTCTGTTAGTCTTTGTTGTCGACAATCTTCTTTAGGTCAGGCTTATGCTCTGTTGCAGCATCTAAAAGCAACTGTTCCACGTGTGTGAATAGAGCAATGTTTAGGCTTGATTTGTTTTAGTGTAGAAAATGCTGATTCACAGCATAGGCCCTATCTCATTTCAAGCCTGGAGATTTCTCATTTCATTCAACAAAAATTACAATTCCTCCCCTTCAAGTAAGAATGTGCTCTTCATCATGTCTGCAGAACCTCCTGTCTCCGTCATGTTGGCATGGATTTAGTTGTAGTTGGCTAAAAAAAAAAAAAAGATTAAAGAAAAGAAGTGTAGCCACTAAACTTCTTGTTATCTTTTTTCATTCTGCTGCAGTCTGTGCACTGCATATCACAGATTGCCAGGCTGGTGCGGACTTTTGATTTCAGTATGAATGAAACCGCTTTCGGATTCCACACTACCGGACAAGTCTGCAGACGCCCAATTAATCAAGTATGTATGGGCCTTGAGGGTGCCTGACATGACAGCGTCAGGAAACCATGAATGTCCTTGACACGTTTTGTGCCGATCCACTGAAGTTCAGGTGTTTCACTGGAAAATTTAAAACCTGTAGGTGGTGCTAAACAAAAAGTTGGATCTTGGAACCCTGAGTTTCCGTCTAAATTTCCTGGATAACCATCACAAAGGTGTTGAATGAATTGTCCAGTTAAAAGGCTTCACCTGAAATGGCTCCCCATTCTATTTTTGTGATTTCTGACAGCAGCAGGCTGGTACCCTCTTCAAGCCCTCGACTGACTCCGCTTTTGATTTACCTTCTGCCAAACCTCAATCTCCATGACTCACCCAGAGCTTCCTCTGCTCCAAGCTTTACATCAAATATAAATATACACCTACTTCTATCATGCCAAAACCTTTCACATTGCAAACATCTGCAAATTCTTGACCCAGACCACCCTTTCAAGAGGAGGCAGCCATGAACTTCTCCTTTGTGGTCCCAACAGATTACTGGGCTCCTTTACAGGTTGAAGGTCGATGCTCCACCAAACAGGCTTTGTGGTCACCAGGGAGGCCTACTTCCCCAGTGAGAGGGGATGCTTTTATCCTGCAGGAAAATTAAAGGTCTTTACCCTAAAATTGTTTTTGGATACACAAACTAATTAAGACATCGATTGTCAAGGGAAGAAATAAAAATAACAACGTGATCAAGTGTTTAAAAAGGCCAAATCTCTAGTCTTTCTACACCAGGTGGAAAATGAGGTCATTTGATAAGCTTTGACACACTGAATTATCAGAATTTGATAGAGAACTGCATAATTAACATAGCACAGATTGAGAAAAGTTAATTTCCCCAGACTTTTTTGCCTTTTACCTGATATTTCTACACCCTTAACAAAGACGAACAGCTCCAAGTTTCAGCATCCACAATCTAATAAACATCGTAGACAGTTTTCTGAGTCCTTCCACTGTGTTCAAGGACAAATCCTCATCACAACACTGTACCTACTCCTTGTGCACAGCGAGAAAGTTACAGGCAAACATTTCATACCTCAGTGCACCTAGCATACCCAAGAGAATAAGGAAGCTGTGAAATCATTAAAAGCAATATTTCATACAATGCCTACCACTGCAGTCTTACTCACCTTTGACTGAGAAAATCTAAATAGCAGCTAATTGATTACCTGCTGCAATCTAAAAGAGCTAAAAGGTCAAGGTATGGCACCATGCAAAGGACAAACACCACAGGCAGCAAAGAAAGGTCAAAGCCCCTTTGCCTTTTTGAAGAAAGGAGCAGTTGATGAGCTAACAGGAATCCCAGGGGAGCCACAGCATGAGTAATTTTGGGGCAGACGGCAGTCTTGCCTAAATATAAGCACTCAAGCTGTGCTGGTTGGCACATGTTGAAGACCCAGGCTTGAGACAATGTTGAAATCCAGGTCAGGAGACAGCTTTGCTGTAAGCGATAAGTTACTGTTAATACTGTGTATTACTGTCATTTTTGATATTGTCAACACACAAAAAATAAACATCACTCTAGTGCCTTGCCTACCTTTTCAACATTATTATTCCTTTTCATTACAATGACAAATTGAGAAAACAATGGCAATATTTTGGCTTGTAAATTTTTATTTTTTTTTATTTTTACTTTTTTCAATGTAATAGCTGAAATTCTGTCCAGCTTTGAGAAGGATACAATAAACTCGCTCTAACGCTGTTTAAGGTTGAAGCCAGCCTTTACCTTAGTCAGCTTTGATCAGAACTGTATCTTTTGTATAACTGAATTTAATCTTACAATACGGTCTGGCATTGAAAATGGAAAATGTGTTTTTGCTTTCCACTCTCTCACTCTCCATTTCTTGTCCTTTGAGACTTAGGTAATGTGGAATATGACTTACTGACACTACTAAATAGGTTAATTGTATAACAACAAACACTTTGCTGCTGTACATTTTTCCTAACCTGGCTCCAGCCTCCTTTCGCGTAGGTCAGATTTCGCTAAGATACAGTCTGGCAATGAGGCCCATCTTTAGAATTGGAGAGACAAATTTATATCTGCAACGACTGGCACATATTTGGAGTGGTTAAGTTAACATGTTAACATGTTTTGTTTTTTGTTTTCTTAAAAAAGGACAAAAGAACTACAACTAATGAAAATAGTCAACACAACACAACAACATCTATGTGACTGTTTTACAGCTCGTGGAAAACATGTTAACCTTCCTACACATCTGTCTTTAGGCCACCAATGTTTTGAGCCACCATCTCTGGACAGCAAAGAGTCTGGAAATGCTGTTGTTAGCGGTGTTAGCGTTTAGCTGTGGCCTGCAGCTGCATCTATTCAATGATAGTGATTTTATTTCAAGCAAAAAATGCCTAATTGTGTCTAATGTAACGTTAGCTGATGGCTGAGCCACTCATCTGCCTGATGTCAGCCGGGCCCACAATATATGTCATACAGTCAATGTCAATGCCAATCGGTTTAAGACTGCTCCAATAGTTTTACACTAAGCCCGATATCATGCCTACTAGGATTCAGATTCTACAAAGAATCTCCGATGGAGCATGGCCAGACCCATATCACAAAGTGACTTTATTTGCAAAGTGAATTATGGGTCTGGTTTACGAGGCTACATTTTTCCTAGATGGCATCAGCTTTGTAACACAACGTGACGAATCTATTACTTTTCTGAGAAATGAGGCGACACTGTTTATTGTTTGCAAGGGATAAAAACCAAATGTCTGCAAATCCTCGGTTACCACGCTTTTGTGCATTAGAAGAGATTTACACCTGTGCACACACACTCTACCTGCTAAATCCATTATCACGACACATGGCCGTTGTCTCAACCCTCAAGAGTGTGTATACACAGGTGTCTGTTTTTATGACTCAAAAAACTGTTATTGA
>JAPZDX010000023.1:8058448-8075503 GCA_029783625.1 Naso annulatus | reverse complement strand
AAACATTTTTTTTTCTTTAATAAGCCCTACATTTTAATGCACTGTCCTAGACGACTACTTTCCCCTCTTGGTACAATAATACTGTAGGGACAATTTTGTATTCTTTCTAGGTTTTTATCCTTTAATGGATTTATGACTGTAAAAGAAAGAACTTCTTCTTTCAAAAATGCAAAAATGTAATGGGTTATCAAACTATAAACCAATCATTCACTGCTACAAAAGCTGGGCAGAACAGAAATATATTGGATTAATTGTTTAATTTTGATATATGAGTAATGTGGAAGGTCAAACTGTCATTAATTTCATCAACAACAAGTCAACAAAAGGACCTTGAAGCTCCTTCCTCCACTCCTTAAAGCACATTTCCATTGAGAACAAAGAGAGATGACTTACGTAAAAAAATGTGGCTGTATTTTGCCGTCTAATCCTTCAGTGCTCTTGGGGTTCTTTTGTACGGAAGGAAAAACAGAGGTGTTGCTTGCCAGTGCCTTGAGATTTCACTGTCTCAAAAGATGTGAAGAATATAAGCTCGTCTTAATGTGACGGTCAGTTCTTCTGTCCAACGAGAACTCGTTTTTCTCCTGAAGGTATATAGGCAGCACTTGAGCTTAGCTGCACGTTTTTGAAGTTAAGCTGAATAAATAAAGCAAGTTATTAAATTTAACCGTACTCAGCAGTTTATCTGTGTAAATGACATAAACCATAGACCCCAAAGGAGAGAGGCAAAGTTATGGGTGCAGATCAAGAACGTTTCCGACTTCAACTAAAACCAATTTAAACAGGTATACCATATTTTTTCTCAATTAGGATGCAACTTACATCCGTAATATATCTTTGTTAAATCTATAATGAATTTGAATGAAGAATTTTGTGAAGAAAAAATGGGTAGCATATTTTACAATGGGTTTTCAAATCTGCCAAGACTTTTTTTAAAGCTGAAGCAGTTGTAAGATTCATGGCCTGTCGCATTGCGAAAAACTAGAACTTTTAAAATCGAAATTCAGAGACACTCTTGAACATCTTATTTCTCTAGAAAACAACAACTTTTGTACATGAGAAAGTAAAGCCAAAAATATGTAGGACTGTTTGTAAAACACAGAGTGAGTTCATGACATGTTTAACAAAGAGTAGTTCTCCTGTGCAGACGGTAAAGGCCTTTACACTCCGGATGTGTTTTTTGTGCGATTAATTTGCACAGTTTTCAGACTTCTGATTGAGCACAAGTATCTTCACACAAAGAATACGACGCTGTGAAAAAGCAACCTTTTATTTTTCGCACTGAGGTTGATTTTTTTGAGCTTTTGCACTGCGAACAAAGGCATCAACCAATCATGATGGTTGTGCAGAACGAATGCACGTTGATTTCCCACTGTAGAGTGGAAGTTTACATGGTCAGTGCCATGTTTTTGAAAGGAGTTTCAGTCTCTGGCTGACCAAAAACCCCTCACGATTAAAAACTACACAATTTTAAATAAAAGGAATGTTTCGACAAGACAGGTTACAACCTTGGGAAAACAGCTTATTCAGCTGTCAAAACTTTTTCACAAATTCATATTCTTGTGGGTTTTTTTGTCACAAATTTTTTGTCACTGTCTGGTTTGAATAGTTTCAGTTTTCGTGTTGTTTATGTGAGGCTCGGGTGTGTAACAGCCTTAACAATATTAAAGACGTGGATGTAGAGCTCCTTTTGCATTTTCTCAATGCTCTTTTGAAGAAAGATATATCAAGAGTATGGCTTGGATACAGCCACAAAGACCTTTACATGGTTGCAGGAGAGGAGGAAAAAAAGCGACAATATCCCGCAGTAAGCCTACATGGATTTGCAACTTAATCAGAAACATTAGAAGCAAAAAGCATTTGAAAAAGGTAGCATAAACAGGAGACACATTGCAGGGATTAAACTTTAACTTGTCAGACTAACCAAGAAACACATAAAAGTGTTTCCCTCCCTTTCTTTCCTATACATCAAGCCTTTTGTGCAAAGAGAGTATAGTCCCAGGAAACTGTTTTCTTGTTTAAACATCGGTCTATGTGCTCTGTGTCAAGGAGAAACTGCTTCATTCTTCGACCCTTTTTTTAGGGGGTTTTGAGTACATCTTTTGCTCTCCAACACTGTATCAGTGCCCGAGAGAAAATTATTGCTCGCTGACCTCTCTGGCGGTCACACCAATCACAAACAGCAAGATTCTGGGCAATAATCGGTGCTGGGGGTTGAGGGTTGCAGCCCAGTGGATTCATCAGGAAAAGTCAAGGTACATTTCATTCATCAAGATTTCTCATCCTATCAAACTCAGCAGTGAGCCAATTCAGGTCCCTGAAATTGCCCTTTAGCCTCAAGGCTGGGACCCTTTGTTTCCAACAATGCACAAGCAATATGTTCGCTCTTTGGAGGAATATTATTGGTTGTGCTTTGCCTGTTGGTGGTTTAAAAAAGGTAGAATATGTTGTGAATTCGCTTCCCTCTGGTAGCAATATGTATTTGAATCACACCATCCAAAAACGCACATCTTTTCATAAACCTAACATATTCCACCCACATCAGGCTTGCTGTCAGGGCATGTCCTCATAATCGGTAAGTCCTTGCGTTTTGCATTTCCACCGTACATGGCTGGTATATAAATTGATATTCCAGTTGTTGTTGAATCTACATAGAATGATGCTTCCTTCAGTTCATGTAAAGGTGGAAATATGGCAAAATAAAGATGAGTTTAAACCTGAAGGAGGCCATGAAACAGCAAGGGATCAGGGATGTCAGGATAAAAAATGGACACAAAGGGCCAAATTTGGTTTCTAGAGAAAAGAAGGGTCCAGGGGGATGTGGTACCTTCCTGGCCCGTAATGTGGACTTGCTAGGTGGATTAACAGAGATTCTAAGCTGAGTGCTACAGATTGTCAGGATTTAGGGATTTGGTGGGGAGGGATTGACAGTAGTGCGTGTAGATCGGGGCGGGAGATTGAGAGCAGATTGCTGTGATTTGGACATGATTATCCAGCCGGTATTGTCACTGATCTCCATCATCCTGTTTCATTTTCTCAGGAAGTGCAGCTCATCTCAGACAGAGAACTGCCCCAATCCCAGGCAATGGACTCTGTTAATGGGGAGGATTAAAATTACCTTCACCCCTGTTTCGGCATCACTTCTGCCTCTCCTCTGACCTTTAAGGGGGCAGCTTCAGTTCAAACATCATTAATTATGGCCACATCATGAAATTTTTGATGTGCAAGCCTTTGAATTGAATTAACATGCTTTATCTGACTGTGCCACTACTCATCGTTTTTGATTTAAAAAAGAAAAAGAAAAAAAGAGTCTTGCCAATAGAAATTGTTCACTCGCAGCTATAGATAAGAGTCTTGCCAATAGCAATTGTTGACTCGCAGCTATAGATATTCAAGCGGTTCCTGGCTAAAGCAGGTGTGGTCGGAGCAAATTACAAAATTAGATCATAGTCATCTTAAGTGGGGAAAAAAAAAAAAATCTGCTTTGGAGGAGGTCTGCCAAAGGACAGGGGCCAAAACAACTTGCCAAAGAGGGAAATTAATTTGAAGCTATAGCAAGTAGTGAGTGTTGGAAGGCAAACAATATTAATCTCAAACATGAGCATATGTCGTCAGGGTGTTTCTTGGCACTGCGAAGTCCATTAACAGCCAGTTTCTATCAAGTGCGATGGTTTGTCCAAAGCCTAGGTCGCAGTGAGGTCAACCAATCTTTCTCAAACGGCACATTTAAAACAAGGTTAATCCTGGTGCTGTCCCTCCGTTACAGAGGGCGGACTAATCTGAGTGCTCCGTTAAAAGCCTTGGGAAGGTTAACGCAGAGGCTTTACAGCACACACAAATGCCCACTTTGAAAGACATGCCTTCACACACACGCACACAAAAGCACACATTCTTGTGTCTACACAGACAATCAACATTTTAGCCTTCAGGGAAGCAGGACAATGCTAATGTTATTCCAATCCCATTATTTATGGGTAATATCTCACAGTTAATATATGTTCTTGAAACTCTGATTTCCACAGAGGACCAAAGCAGCGTGTGTCATTCATTTATGCTTTCTTCCCTCTAATTACTTTATCTTCAAATTGAATAGCTACATGACTATAAAGTAAATCAATTTAACTCAATAGAAATATTTTAATTTTCAGTCTATTGCACACTTTTTGCGGTGAGCACGTCAGATAATTTCATTAGCCATCACATGAGCATTAAAAATAAAATTAACATTTTAATAATTTGTTGAAAATTGTCAATGAAAGATAAGGTTCAACTAATGAGAGGCAAAACTGGAGACCTTGCCTTGCCTGCAGTCCCTCCTACATTAAGCTGCTTTGGCAAAGCAACTGTCTTACGTTTGATATCGGCCCAATCTTTGTTAGAGAATCCTCTATGAGAAAGGCCCTTGGCACGTTAACACCAGTCCTGGGTGTGAGCGAGACTCCTACCCCCCCAAACCATTAACAAAAACCTCCCACATCCCAATTTATATCCATGCCCTGTCTGTGTGATGGGAGCTGTTATGTGTGTGTACGTGTATATGTGTCAGGGCTGATATATAAGGCCGAGGGAAGGTGAAAAACACAGGAGCTCTAAATTTGGAGTCGGTGGCACCTTAATAATGAGAGTGAGTGGGCACTACAGGGCGCTGGCAGGCTAGATCACAACCCCCTGACTGTATGTCTGCCTGTGCTACATCCAATCTACTGTATTACTGCCACAGTGCCAGTTTAGTCAAACAAAAGTGAGTGTATGGATTCCAAGTGAGAGTGCTTGCAATTGCCATGGAGTGTCTTATACAAGCTTTTTGTGTCTGTATATTTTCCTTTTCTATTGCCTCCTTTCAGCCATTCAGCTGGAAAAAATACAAAAAAGAAAAGTTTGTGTAGTTGTGTGACTTCAATGTCACTTTGTCAGAGAATTGTTTAGCTACTTGTCAGTGCAGATTATTTCTAATGCTCCAGCCAACTGTTTCAATGTCAGCACATCCAGTAAACAACACAATTCATTTTCTACAAACTTACATCTTTCAGTACGTATTATAAGGTCTTAAAGGCTTGAATCGCTTTTGTTCTCTAGATTTGCAGGACCTGCATTCAGTATTCTCTGCTCTTTCAGTGAGAAAATAGGACGAGAGCATTTCAACATCTGTTTTCATGAGTTATAAGATCCTCTGAGGATTGCTTCTCAATCATTAGAATTCAGATAAAAACCCTGAGCATGAGAAGAAAAGCAAGGAACATAAGGCCTTACAGAATGTTTCTGATAGGTGCAGTGTACACTAGGAAAGACATTTATTTACTAATGTTGATGAGACATTTTAAAGCAAAGGTTAACATTTCTCTTAACTGAATACTACCCCAGCACTAAGTATGATACGGTATGGCAAGGAGGAACACTAATACTAAAGCTTCAGGGTGTTTTTGCAGGTTTTGTTTTCAACCTTGGGAAGGCACTCTGACTCTGTGCTATATAGGAATAGAAGCATTATGCTAATGAGTGCCTGCCCTGTGAAGAATACATTTGCTGTTGAAAAACATTTTGGCTTCCGCCTTGGGAGCTAATTGAGTACTCTGACAATGCAGTGCTTGGCTGGTTCACATACACACAGGGCTGGAAAATTCAATTTCGCTGCTGGTTCAGAGCACTCTGCAAGGAGAAGCGAAAGAAAAAGGGTGCCTGGATTAAAGAGTTGAGCTGGATCTGTGGCTCAGTGTCTGGCTCTGTGGGCATTTTCTTTTCATTACAGTGCTGTGTTTTATTGTTTTATTGACCAGCTGACAGCGAGAGTGTACATGTAAATATACCGTAAGTGCAAGTCAAAAGTTTACAAAGCCATATTTCAGCATGCCATCTACTATTTCTGTAACAAATCAGTGCCTATTATTCTTTCTCTAACATTATGTAAAAATTCAGTAGGCAAATTTCTATCAGATACGTTGAGAACCTCAATGTTCAAATTGGGGAAAAAACATTTTGATTTTCTCCATCCAATCAAAGTTTGCCATTCAAGCCATCCAACAACACAGAACAAAACACAACACGATACAATTCAATACTATGACCACTAAAAACATTGTAAAAAGACCAACAACACATTTGGCACCTTTTTATCGCTACTTGAAAATGACTGCGTCTGTTGTCTCATGCTTGTGTGAAGCGTTGTTGACTTATGATGTCAGGCTAATCAGGTCCAAGGATGCATTTGTTGCACAAGGCTCCAGCAACACTACACTCAACATTCTGGTGGATCCATGCCAAATACACTATAACTCACTCTGTGCTGTGGTAAGGTGTAATGTAAGGTGATTAATGTGTAATTTAGCTTCACTTGGTTTGGGCATGTGTGTGCCAACAAGCTTCTATCTCTCACAAAAGAAGCTATACAACTTTACAATGAGGGTGAAAAAAAAAAAAAAAAAAGCTTTTTTGCCAAAAAAGAAAAAAAAAAAGGGAACCTATTCTTAATTTTAGGGAATGTAGAACATTTTTGTATTATTGTAGATTTTATGAATTTCCACTTTTTAAAGTCTTATCAAGTGAAGGTCTTTGTGATTCGTTTTCATGTGGGTAGCAGTGGGGCCACTCGCTTTCGTCCTCTATTGACCACACGTGGTTGCTGCAGTTACATGTTTCAAAGATTTTTTCCTTTGCTTTTGTCTTCGTAAGATATCTCTTCACTCAGTAGTGCACTAAACAACTTGTATAGGATAATATTTGCCTTCCATGAAGGAGGCTGAGTGTCCAAATACCTGTATCCTAACACTTGTGGACCCACTAATTTGCAACCTCTTAGAGCCTAATGCGAGTCTTAATTAAACCCTTATTTAAGGCAGGCACATTGGAAAGGTTCCTAATTAAACCTCTATATGTTAAAAACACAAGGCTCAATTGCAAGACAAGTACACCGATACACATTATCTGCCTAATTAGAGTGATTAGGCTATTGTCACTTAGAGGTGATTTCCAATTAGGAACAAAGTCACATAAATAGATAGAGACATTCAGATCAGAGAGCACTGAGATACCGTCATGGTAGTCTTCATGTGTCTGTCACAGTGACCCCCACTTGCTGTCTGCAGTTGTATGATCCTATCTGAGTATACATTGCAAGTGGCAGGGGGACCCAGCTGGTGTCACTGGCCCAGACCTTGACCCAGACACAGCACTGGGGCCAGTCCAGTCATAGAGAATTGGTCTTTATGCCCATCTTGCTGATGGAGCTCAGACAGAGTGCACAGTGGATGGCCTGAAGAAACTGGGGAAAGTCCAGAGAGAGGACGCACTCTCCCACTGATCACATTTCCATCAAGAACACACTCACACATACACATATACACATGCGCTCACAATGTGAAATATTTAAAATGACACTACTGTATGCAGACTCGGTGATCACATTACATTAAGCTATAGTATTGCTTTAGGGATAAATACTGCAATAAACTTTTGAACAAACATATTCAAATAGCCTTCTCAGTAAATCATGAGTTTATTCCTTTATTTTTGCCTGTTTGCATGCTGGACCAAAAAGGCGTCAAAATTTATAATCGGCACTCTCAGTTCTGTTAAGCTTTGTTGGTGCTGCCGACTGATCTCAACAAATAAAAGATTCCGTCGACACAGTAAAGACGGCTACAGAAAAAAAAAAAAAAAAAAAGTTGGGGAGGAAAAACAAGTGTACTTTGAAGGTAGGGTTACAACACTCTTGGGACAGCCGGCAGATTTCTCATTGTCATCAACATAGACATGCCCTTGATCAAAGGCACACACTGCCCCCATTGTTTGCACCAGTGTAAGAGGGGTGGGTTGGCGGGGGGGGGGTACTTCCTGCAGTCCTCCTCAACAGTGAGAAATCTATTTGTTTCAATTCCCTTTGAAAGCAACACAGCTGAATCAAGTTCTTGTCTGACAAATTAAAATCCGTACAAAGAGCAAAGTGCTGTGTAGAACACACAGAGGAGATCTGACCCGGAACATAGACAAAAGACATATTTTTTTTAAAGGTAGTTGTATTATTTCTTGTTTGATGAATACATTTAACCTATTAGCTGTGTTGTTTTGTTCCACCGAAGTAATTGCTTGTGAAGCAAAGCAAAGGTTTGACTTTGCATTACAATGTGGAGTGAGTGCGTTTTGATTGTGCACTACACTTTTAGAGCTCTGTACAAGATTGCAGGGACATTAGCTCTCAGGCATCACAGTTCTGTGCTGAACTCAGTTTCTCGCTAAATGACTCTTAATTCAGGGAGCCCCTTTTCTCGCTACCAATACTGAGCAATTAGCATCCGATGCTAGAGGTACTATAGATTGTGCTTTGGCATAGCAGTGGGACTGTAGAGCCTGTGGAGGAGAGGACGAGTGATGTTAATTTCAGTACGGGGGTGGCCAGTCGTGGGAGGGCAATGTTGAGATGACAGCCCTTTTTTAGATTTCCAGCTAGTGAGTGATATCAACTATGTACCTGGCATTATTGAGGGCATTAGTGGAAGCGATGAAAAGCAGCAGGGCTCTCTCTCTCGTCTCGTTTGCACTTCATGCCAAAAGTATTCTGCAGTATGTGGGTAGCCTTCGGTATTGTTAATGATGCTTTCCTTCGGCTATATACCAACAAGTCTGCAGCTCTTTTTATTGTGGCAGAGAGACACAGAGACCAAGCAGGGCATGTCAGAGCAGCCAGGGTCTGCTGAACAAAGAACAAGAGCTCATCTGTTAGTCTGGCGGATGATGGGACCGCATGGCATGGCAGTCAGGCATTCTTTCTAAAGAGTTTAAAGGTTCTTAGTATCTCTGATACATACAGCAGCAGTGACAGAGAGGCCATGCCTGCAAGTAGATTGATGTTTTGTATGTGGTCATGTTTCAGAAATAGATATAGATCCAGGTTTTTCAAGGTAAAATTTGCAGCTTTTGGCCCATGTGTCTTTTGGGTCTTGTTTGAAACTAGCAGAAGCACATTTAGGGAGAGAAAGATAAAGTCGATATCATACTGTGTCTTCTCTCTATCCCTTATGACACTGTGCTCTGCCATCAGTCATCTATTTGCTCCACTGTCACACAGGCATATGTTAGAGTTGTCCTGTCATGTTGCATTTCTTGAACTTTAAGATGCCCCTGACCTGCTTTAGGTTGCCAGAGGGTAAAGTAGCTTTGGGGTGGGATGAGCGGATGCATGCTGGTGTGCAGTGTTCCAGCATGGGTCTCTAGGGTCAGGTATAAGTGAGTGCACATGTGACATACAGTCTTGTTAATACTAACATGTTGCTATTTATTTCTTTATTTCTTTGCTGTCATACCACTCTTGACTAGCATGCTCTGGTTCAGTTTCCTAACTCTCACTCCAGCCGTGTGACTTAATCAGTCTGACAGACTCTGGGTGCCTGGGGAAAGTCTCTCTCTCCGCAGTCCCCTTTCTCCTCAAGTTTACGCTCTCTGTGACAAACTCATTCTGGCACCTTTCGAAATGCAGTGCTTTCTCTTGGACGGCCCTCTGTGGTCTCTTCACACTTACACACGAGAGAAATACACCCATATACAGAAGGACTATGTGCACAAACTGTATAAAACATGCCTCACACAAGGATGCATTCATGGACACACACACACACACACAGGTACATGCAGTACGCACACAATCCCAAGAATTGCGCGTAGACATAAATAGGAGTACACAAAAAATGAAGCTGAAAAGCAAGACGCACAGTATCCCCCAGGCACATGTATTATGCCTCACACCCCTGTCCCCTAGTGACCCTCCTCATTCCAATTTAAGTGCTTCCTCAAACAGCTCCCATGCATGCATGCAAGAGGAGGCAGTTCTGCTTATTGGTTTATTGTTGCTGAGTGACATTCTCAATTAGTTTTCACTGGAGCCTCGTGGTGTCTGACCTCTTGAGTTGTTTTTTAGTGCTCATTACAAAAGCAATCGGGTTCTACGTCCATTCTGCAGTGCCGGCTCACCTTGGCTCAGGTCCAATACATTCCAGCTAACAACGTGGGCAAAAGGAAACTTTAGTTGGTGGTTAAGGACCTCCCCGCAGGGCTCAGAAGCTTCACTATTTAATTCATCAACACAACAGCACCCCTGTGGCATCTTCAACCACTTAAACTGAAAACTAAAAAATATTTCTGTTTTCTGGAAAAGTTGAATGGCAGCCTTACTGCCTTGTCTCGTATCTTTTGGGACCTGATTAAACATAGACAAAAGCCTTTTCTACATAAGGCCAGATGTCATTACTAGTTAAGCTGAGGATGACTTCAAAGAAAATATTAGCCACTGTAAACGCCGGTAATACGATGTAATTAACTTAAACTCAGGTCTTTCTAAATGAACTATAAAAAATCTGCTGTATCTGATGTGTAGCAGGAGACTCGTACCCCGGTGAATAAAAGAAAAGCACTCTCAGAAGTAAAGGAAATAGAGTTGAACAGGATAGAGTAAAATCTCTGTGACTGACCTTTACACTCCAGGGTGCCAAATTATTAAACTCACCTCGGACTGCTTCAATTAGTTTTAGCTGTCTTCCATCAAATGAATATGAGTCAGCCTCGACTTGAGACTCTGATCCCTTGTCTTTTCTCAGAGGCACTGTGTGGTTACTCTGCCAAGCTGGGAGCTTTCATTCTTCCAGATTAAGTTATAACAACAATGACTGTGCACCTGGCAGTTCATATTCTAATGAGGTCATGCATATTTTGGGGTTCTTTTGCATTTCAGGTTTTGTCTTTTTGTAGCTCCTTTTGCTTTTTTAGTCTCCAAGCAGCAGCAGATCCAAGGGGGCACTGGCCCTAGCCGGTGTCTGATTGGCCCCTGAAGTGCCCCTGTCCTGTTAGTAGCCTTTTTTTTTTTTTTTTTTTCATACACTTGTCTTTTAACTCTTCAACAATGAGTAAAAGTCACAAATAAAAGTGGTAATGGAAAAGACTGCAGCTTAGATGTTAGATACAAATGTATGTATAAGTTGGACCTGGCAATTCTGACGTGAATGAAGGCAGCAGATGCAGGAAACTTCTAATTCCGATTAGACTCAAATGTGCCAAAAAGTGGTAATGCTCAATGGAGCAAACAGTAAACACAGAATGGCTTAAATGTGCTCATCACTGGATCTGGAATTGTGCATGAATGTTAGACATATAATTGGCCCCTCTCTGTCAATTGTGGCCCCTTGATGGGCCCCAGATTAAGAAAAGTCCTAGATTGGCCACTCTCTCCAAGTTCAAGTCACATTGGAGTGGTCCAGTTAGAGCCTCTCTGACCTGCTTTTCCTTTCGAGGGTCTCTAGATGGACAGCTTTCATACTGATAGTACCTGACAAACGCTTCCCCTGACATACCATTTCACCCTCCTCCTCCCATCTCTTGTCATTCTCTTCCACATGCCTAAGCATTTTAAGAATACAGGCTTCCGGGCTTTCTCTGGCCTGGCTGAATTGATGGGGTAAGGGTACAGAGCAGAACAATTTGCAGACTTTTTTTTTTCTTTTTTTTTTCTGGAAGGCAAAACAAGGAGGGAGGAGAAAAGCAATGAAGGGGGGAAGATTTTAAGGAGTCAGATAAAGGACATGTGTTACGTCTGCTCAGGGATTCTCTCATTATTCTCCATTTTCAACAGAAGCAATGTGGAGAACAAAACATTTCCTATCTCTCAAAGTGGCAATTTGCCCATTTAATGCCAGTGTTATGCGGGACTGAAATCCTTTCATCCACCATCTTTGCACTAATGCAATTCCTTTTTTTTCCCCTCCGTTTATTTCTTGGCTGATAATTCTCACTTTATTTCCATTAGCTTTGTTTGTTCATAGCGATCTGTTGCTGTAATTTATTAGAGCTGTCAGCTTAAATGATGTGGCATGCCGACACGGCCCAGCAAATAGTGCCCCCACCCTTCCTCTTCTCCTTTTATGGAAAGTTGCCCTAGTTTTTCAATGGGGAGGAAGAGGGAGACATTACAATTAAGGTGGCGACATCGACCCCCTGGTGGCCATGCTCAGGGACCAGATGTCCTGTCAGAGAGATCCAGGCCCTCACCTCCAGGGAGCTCTGGGTTGAAATCTGGTTCATGTCTCAGTAGGGGAAGGCTACTGCTCCTGTTCCATCATTAATTCAAGGATAACAGATTCTAGAAGCATGAGCCTCTTTTCTTTTTCCCCTCATTATGTGCTGCTCCACAACAATACCAACTGATTCTCTCATTTGTTCTTCTTCTGCTCTTGCTCTCCAAATACAAATGCTCAGGATCTTTGTTGCTCAAATCAACCTGATGCACGTCTTGCATTAACAACCCGACAACACCAGAATCTTCAAAGCATGAGAACCACTTTAATATGGACCGAGAAGAAGGACATAATGGCTCTTGACGAAAAAAGGCAGATGCGTCCAATTGGATTCATCAGTATGATTCATTCTGCGTTTCCTGTTCAGGCCCATTCATGCATTAACACCTTTTTGGTGTCAGCTAATTCATGATGGAAGGTGTGTGTTTTCAGAAAGCAACAAAAATCAGCCTGGCCTGCTAAATGGGCATTTTTTTTCTCGTTGCTGTTGTCGCCCATCTTCAGGCTGAAGATGTTTGACAGTTGCCCGACCATCAGTGCTTCATGAAGTACATGTCATTTCCCCCCTACAGGAGGCCTAAGAGGAAATGTGATCACAAAGGAGACCCCACAATCTTCATTTTTTCATTTTCAAGCCCTGGATGCTGCCTTTCTCTCTCATTTTGTCCTGTTCTCCTTTTGTAAGAGGCAGCTGCTGGTTTTTGAGATGAAAGCCACTTGTTTGGCAGCCTTCAAAGAGTCACAGAACTCTGAAAGTCACATGTGTTGCAGAGCTGTTCATTCTCCCGTTTTATACCAAATATGGAGGTGATGATCAAAAGGATCGGAGCTTAGGGAGAAGCTAAAAGATGTCTGCTTTGGAGTAAACAACAATACCAATCCCCAGATCCACACAAGACTGTTTTAAGGATTGTCCTTTAGCTAATGAAAGCAGGCACACATATCACTATTTCTGTATTCCAAAAAACTGTTTTGGTACTGATGAATCTCAAGAGTTTCAACACATACACACTACCAGCACATTCTACTTAAAGCATAGGATTTGGTAGTTTTTTATTAAATAAAGTAGGCCCAATGAATCATATATTTAATTAATCCATTAACTGATTCCACACATCTAAGGGTAAAAACAGAGGATACATATCAAAGCATGAAGCAGTTACAGAGAGCCTGCAGATAAGGACTGACAGTAGACTCCAAGCCATTAACTCTCCACTCAGTGTGGCGTGCACCCATCTGGATGAGACTGCAGGAGATCAAACATAAATTTATTAGATACTTTCTCCATGTTTCAAAAGAGGCTGTGTTGGAGTTTGTAAAGCTGGGCCTGAGCAAATTTCATTTTTTAATGAAAGCCTTGTTAATAATTCATACGCATAACCTGGGGAAAGTTTAGGGGCAGTGAACTGGAGGTGATGGGGGGGATTGTTGACACCCCTGAACATCCCACTGTGTGCTGCCACGATCATCTTTAGATGCCCTTTTGCATTTTTAATGTCCTGCTGTGCCAGTGTCACACAGGATTGGGACAGAGACATTGACTTTTCCCAACCTGATCACAGCAAAACATAAGCTAAAAGTCATACAAGAGTACTTTTAAAAGTAATACAATAATAATATAAATCTCTTATGTTATTCGACAGAAAACAAACAGCATGGAGTCCCTTTGAAACACCACTGACAAGTAGTTTGAACCAAAGCTGTTTAGAGTAAGATAGGCAAACAATGCGAAGTAATAAAATTAGCATACAACGAAAGCGAGGAATAATCACATTTGGCTCTTGGTTGCACATACGCACACAAATACTCTACTCAGACAACAAATACACACGTATTAAGGATTAGGGCTGCAAGACGCAGATATGTTTTAAATTGTGACAAGAATGCTCTTCCTTTGGAGATTTCTTTTTCTTTCTTTGCTGTTCTTTCTTCTCCTCTCTTTTTCTCTCCAAATGCTAGAGTTTTTTATTTTATTTTTTTTACCTTGGAAGGCATTGTATTGTCATTACTATCATCCATCTACTATTAGATAACACTGCCTTTCAGCTGGAAGAAAATCCCGCAGCTGTCCTGAAAAGATGAGGGCAGGACTTTTACCTAAATGCTGCTTTGCTTTTCCCCAACGACTACATGGAATCCTTCAGATGGAACAATATGTTTTCGTCTTTCTTTGATTTATTTATTTTCTGTATGCATCAATGGTGACCACTGCACTCCACAATCACCTTAGAGAATTTTTTTTTTTTCTTTAAATGCATGAAGAGAGTCGATGGTCAAACAAACCCAACCACTGCGGGGATTAGTGCTTTCTCGGAAACTACAAATCTTGGCAGGAACACTGCTACAATTTTCCCCAAAATGCCTTATGGGTATCAGTTATGAAATGGTATCTAAATTGCAGTGAACCTGAGCACTGAGCCTCTCTAAACTAGATACACCTGTGATGATGACACTGCAGGGTAACCAGGTTGCCTGCAATTGACAGTCCATTTCAAAGTAACTATCCACTGGTCCTACTTCTTGCTCTCGAAAGAAGATGAGTTCACATGGTCCGCCAGCCTATCCACCCTCTCTCTTGACATTAGTTCTATACATGGCGCTGTCCACTCATTCTCATCGTTACAAGTGAAACATTATCAAGAAACATTATCGCTTTAGATGAAGCTTCAATAAACTGTGCATGGCTTTTAGGGGTCTCTCTCTTGCCACTCTAATCCAATCTCTGATGTGGAGTCTGTTTATCATCGTGCACCGCAGGCATTTTCTGTGTCCCTGCGCTCTTCGTTGCACAAGGAGTAATGGATGGCCTTGCCCTAGGTTCACCCCAAGGCCTTCTGGTTCCTCCTCAACTGTTTGTCTTCGGGTTGTCTCAAATGGGCCTGAGCTGTGGTATTTTGATTTGATTAAATCAGGTTTAAAAGGTTAGAGACAGAAGGAGGCACGGGGTTGCCCTGCCCAGTATTGTGAGCCAGTCATCTGCCATTTAGCATTGGGCATCGGCCAAAGGAAAGTGGAAAAACTGAAATGACTTCTGTGCTTCTTTGTGATTTGCACTAATGTCCCCGAGGGATTGAGCAATGACCACTGCGAATTCCCCTAGGACGGCAGCCAGATTGAAACCCCTGCCAAAAAATTTGAAAGGATAGCAAATCATTTAAACTCCCCAACGTGCATTAGCATTTTTTTTTTTTTTTTAGTGCCCAGGCCAGCCACCACAATATTAAATTGCACTTGATTAAATAAAATAAAAATCAGAGAGTGCGTTGAGTGCTCTTCAACTTCCGCATCTGCAAAAGTGAATATTAGGGCAGCCTCTAAAAAAATTAATTCTCCCTTTAATTCATTTTGTTTACTCTATCAACTTTCTGACACCCAGTTGAGGAGCCAAGATGACGAAGAGTGAACTTCAAATAGAACATGCACTAAGGAGATGAAAGCTGCAATGTGACAGGGACCTGAGTAGTCATATTTATATCTATAGATTGTCTTTAGTGAGTCCCGGATGCGACTCCACATTATTATGGCATATAAAAATAGGCCACGTATTGCAGCGGTCATAGTGAATCCCAGCTGCACCATATTAAAGAAACGTAGAAGCACTGGCTTACATCAATAGTTATTTTCCTGTTTTAAAATAAATTAATGTTTGAGGATCAATGCAAAACCTTATTTATAGCTTTCAATACTGCTCAACCCTTGGTGCTCACATACTCCAGGGCTTCTAATCCTTTATTGTGCTCTGGCAGACTGCTCCTTGGTAATGCAAGTGAGGGTGTGCTGCCTTTCAATGCATGGATTTCTGTAGGATGGTTGTGCCAGATGAAGATTTGCTCTGCAAACAACTACAATAACAAAGAGGCCTCACAATTGGTCTGGAGACCAATAGAGGGAATTTCCATTAACATGCAAACCAGGCTTCCCCTGTCACAAATTTCCTAAGACCACTGTTGAATGCCCCTGGATTTCCCACAACAAACACGCAAATAGGCACAAGATTGGCACGGTGCCAGCATTAGCGGCGATGAAAGAGTTACTTGTGGGGGAGGAGCAGTATGCGGGGCATTTTCTGGCTCCAGTGCTAACATTGCGATCCCCGCTAGTGAATGGCCCTTTCTTTCCAATTGCTTAATTGTCTTAGTGGGACAGGCAGGTGGCTCAAAGCCTCATGAAGCCTCATTTGGCATCTGGTGAAAAAAAACAAAAAAAAAAGCATGCACATTTACATAGTGTATGAGAGCTTTGGGTTAGGTAAGGCATTGGACATTTTTCATTCTCAAAGCTGCATGTCCCCCTCTTGGCAGATTTTAAAAGTTTCAGCTTGGATCAAGAACAAGTTTGTGCTGCTATTGTGTCTGATGTGCTCTGCTGAATAAAACATATTTTGGTATCAATGCTGATCAAATAGCCTTTCAAAAAGTCATCCCTTTTACCTGGTACCATGGAGAGAAGGGTTTTTTTTAATCCATTTATAAAATAGAAGCCCTTCCATTTACCATTCTTATGCAAAATTTAGATGTATCTACTAAAACTGAGGGACATAAGTAGGGAGGTAATGCCTTAAGCACATCACTACATGTGATTGTCCCACACCATGGTGTGTTCGCAAGAGTGACATTATTGCATTAGAGTTCAGACGCATACCACGGCCTTAAGGTTTGCTTACAAAAGGAAGTACTGTACATGCTGTCTATTGCCATTGTCAATTTCAAAACATGCACAGCAGCTGTAATGGCAGACAGAGAAACATCCACATTCATCCACAGGTGAGAAGCTTCTCCCTCCCTGGATTCTGCTTGTACAAGTTAAAAGGCTGATTTGCATTTATATTGCCATTCAAGGCTTGCGGCTGTAATTGTCGTAGCAAATGCACAGACAGCACACAAACCCACATGCATACATGCACTCATAGAATGCATGTGAGGTGTACTGTGTGAAAAGCTTTTTCCATGAGTCCGGAGAGTTACAAGGAGAGAAAGAGATTGGGAGATAATGAGAGGGGTGTGGGGTG
>JAPZDX010000023.1:8018494-8028649 GCA_029783625.1 Naso annulatus | reverse complement strand
TTTCCTGGTACCAAGACTGCCCTACTTTGCCTACAGACTCTACATTCAGTGAATGTAGAGTCTGTTTATAGAGACTACCTCTGATCCATCACTTTCTGACTGAACAGCCTCATGGAAATGATTATTAACCAATGAAATTCTTTAAAGCAAGTCATTTGCTGCTTTTAAAGTCACGATATCCAGCACAGTTCTGTTCCTGCTCAGGTACTGCGGGTGTGTCTCCTCTCTAGGCTGGTATGATGCACACCATGTGGTTAGATGAAGTCAACCAAAGTCCGAAATCATTCTAAATTAAAAGCAAAGCTAAACTTCACCATCGAGTGTCTGGTTTGACTGTCATTTATCCTACAATACAAATACTGTTTTACACATCAGATCATTCAAATGCTTCAGAATCAGATCTTTACATTAAAGGATTCTCTGCACATATAGCTTGTGAGAGGTTTTATTTTGAAAGACACACTGGAAATGCTGAAATTACAGTGAATGTTGCTGGTATGGAGTCAACATGACTGAAAACAGGAGAACTGCGGAAGTGAAGTGAAGTGTTGCATCGCTGCCGACGTGCGTCCGACGCCCATCTCCTGCGTGCTGTGCGGCTGCGCTCATCTGTTTTAACGGGTGCCAAAAGAGTAAGCAGACGTGCTTCCGACACAACACAGACACAGGTTGTGTGTCCTGGTGGTTTGTCGTTGAAGGCTACAAATATTCAAATTTAATGGCCTGTGGTTTTGTAATGGATTAGAGTGTCCTAATATTAGGATCCTTTGTTGTAAGCATCTAAATCTAGTTTTGTGCTATGTTCTTCATTTTGTTCGCTGCACAGGTTGCTACACCCCCCCACTCCCCCCCAGGGAATGGTTTCAATGTCCCAGTGGTACTGTATGTCAAACCCAGAAAAAAAAAGAAAGAAAAAATTAAATAAAATTTGAAAATCCCACACTTAACTTTTAACACAAAAACACATTGCTTTTAACAAAATTTTTGCACTCGTGAGTCAAAGCACCATTCACCATCAGTTACAGTTATTCTACTGAAGCTTCAAAGTTCAAGGATATTTTTGATAGCATTTTATGCTGCCATGTAATTCTGCTGGATACTTGTAAGCAGTTCCAGAATGAAGCATGAGTGGCAGTGGCAACAGTAAATGGGATTTTAACTCCAGATGTAAGAAAATGGAAAAGTCACTCTCACCTGCCAGTAATGTGGACAACTTCCCTCGAAAGAATTCCAGCTGCACTTGCCTCACCTACAGGGCCTGCTACTGTACACACTCTCCGTGGACCAATGAATATTAAATCCTTTAAGAAAAACTAGTTTTCTTGTTAAAGATTAAGGGCCCTATTTTCCTGCTAACACAAAGCTTGTCCAAGTGCAGATCCAAGTGCACTTGCAGTTTTACTAAAATAACAAATTCAAGATGCGAGCTCAAGGTTTTTTTGGTTGTTGTTGTTGTTTTTTGTTCTTTTGGATTTTTTGTTTGTTTGTTAGTTTTGTGGCACAACATTATCCCAGCTGGACCAACATGGGTGAAATGACGCGACGGGGGATAAAGATAAGCTTGTGCAGTAGTGTCATTTCTGAGGTGAAGAAACAACTCTGCCTCCGCCAGCCCAAACCAGGTCCAAGTGCAACAGAGGGCTATTTTTCCTAGCTTACACGATCAGAGCACGCATGGACAGACATATCCAAAATCCAAAATAATCAGTCCAGTTGTGCAAGGCTACAAAATGTAATACTGCATCATTTCCGTGCAAAACGTTCGGACATTTACTGTCACTTTAAACTGTTTCAGTCTGACAATTTGTTACTGTTAATATTCATTGCCAGAGTGCTGTGTTTTTTAACGGTATGTACAGTAGACTGCTTTGGAATGATGGCAGAGTTATTTTGAGTGACAGAATCAGGTTATCTGTAATCATTCATCTTAATTTGCGATGCCTGTCTTTGTACTGAACATAGGCTGATGAGGACAGACAGACTGTCAGACGTCTGAACAAAATGTGACCAGTAACCATATTTCACCAGTCTCTAAGATATTTCTTTCCAAATTCTTAGAAAACCACTGATGCATAAACATGTTTTTTTTGTTGTTGTTTTTTGTTTTTTTTGCCAGCATACCAATAACATTTCTAGTAAGCAACTAGTGATAATTGTAGCTCCTCTTTCGATTGTTGTAAATAGTCACTGAATCATGTATTAAGTTGTGGTGAACATCAGTCAATCAATCAATCAATCAATCAATTCCTATTTCCTCAGTAGAAAGTGGGCAACGCCTGGGTCAAGCCTGCAGGAAAACTGCCTGAGCTTGTGTAACTGTTATTAAGTGACAGTGATGTGTTATGGACAGTTTTCACAAAATGATTGATTAAACAAATAAAAGCAGGGTTAAAGTTACACTGAATTCATATCTTAATGTACATGGATCTGTGTTCAAACCAGCTTTGCGCCAGGAAAAAAAATAAAAAAAAAATAGGGCCATTAAAGTTACTTTGACGTACATACATTTTTTGGAACAAGAATGGTAAATATTAGGCAGTTAGTGAATTAAATGTAAAATCAGCAACTGAATGTCTAATAAAATGCTGTATGTTGTCTGCAGTTAGTCATAGGTGACATTTTTCCATCTGTGGGCACAAGAAAAAGAAAAGAGAGAGAAAAAAAGAAAACCTTGTTAAATGTTATTCATGCACATTTCACTCCTTTAAAAAGAAAAGATAGTGAGTCTGAAGGGTACAGAAGAAACAGGTTGCAGCTGAGAGCAAGTGGTTCTTTGTGGTACATCCATTCAAAAGCCTCAAGAAAATATTGACCATTGAGGTTCAGTAGAGAGTTTGAAGAGTCCTTATATCCAAGTTAACGCATTTGAGTTAACTTGGATATATTTAATATATTTACTTGGAAGCAAAACATTTGCTCCCAGTATTTATATGGAACTCACTGAATTTTCAGGTGATCCATACTTTATAATGAGCAGCTACTGTTTTTTTCTCTTGTGAAATGAAAAACTAGTTTAAAGTATTTTTGAATCACTGAACACTCTGACTCCTGACAGATGCTCCTATGTATAATGGTCACCACATTTCAAGCATGCAGGCTCTGCTTTGCCGTGGGCAATTTCACGATAGCATCTCAGGATTGTTCATCACAACAGAAGTGCTCCACTAGGTGGGCACAACAATTGAAATTCCCCCTGAAAAATCATCTCTGTGATAACAGAACTGATTGAAGGATTGTAGAGAAAATTTTCTAAAGTTCCCCTGTCAAGACTTCTGAAACCTGTCGATTTTTTGCCGTATGATGGACTTTATTTTGTTCTCCAGAAGTGTTGATGGAATTTTAACATGTTTTTAAAATACCGTTCTTATTCATACAATCACTTGCAATGATCCTTCTCATAGTTAGATGAGTATTCCAAATATCTATCTATCTATCTATCTATCAGGACTCCTTTGAATCAGTTTTTAACTTCCACACCTAAAGTTATTCAGCACAATAATAAATGAAAAAAAAGAGGCTCATTTACATTTAAATCGAAAATCACTATCTTTCTAATAATGATGTGCTCTAATCCACCTTCAACTATCATCCGAGGAGGTTAAAATGTGAAATATTACATGCAGCAGTCAGACGATCCCATTCTTTGAGTGTCTCCTGGGACCTAAACCTTGTTCTTGGTAGTTCTTTTTCCTCTTTGAAGAATCAGGGAGGAGGAGGAATAGAATTGGGAGGTGTGGCAGGGAGTTCACACAATCTCTTTTGGGTTCGCCTTCACATTGCAAGACACAGTGAATTTAATACCTTCTTTTATCTGTTATGTGTGCAGCAGTGAAAGGGAGGAGTTGCAAATGTCAAGTCTTTATACTCAGCTAGGTAGTTTTCACTGTGGTGTCTGCAGGTGCCTGGGTAATATAATTCAAAGTGGATGGATGTGGATGCTAAATATAGGGAAGTCTTTATCAATATTGTAAACATGACTGCATTTGAGTGATCAAGACTTCTGCTTATTTAATGTATTTTACTGTCTGTCTTAATAGTCTGTCTTAATTCTATGTTTGGTAAGTGGTCTTCATTTAAATCTGTTTTTAAGATGGAAACTTTGACCAATTAAGAGCCCACTGGCAACTAATTCTGCCCAATGTGTGATTTTTGAATGCATTTATTAATTAATTTATTTAGATGTGTGTTTGTGCACGTGTGTGTGCGTGTGGACTTATTTATCCATGCAGAAACCACAGTTGCTTGTGGGAAAATGCCTTGTAGGCAATGTCCAAAACACCATTGCGAGGATGGCTCATATCTTGCTAATATTTAATGCCAAAATGATGTACCCTGGCCTACAGGATTGCAGAGATGATATTCCTTTGCTAGTGTTCAAAGACATGTCTTTTCTCTGGTGTTTGACATCACTTGGTCCTCCTGGGCTACCCTACGATGCAAAGAAGTAGTTTTTGGTTCAATAATCTGCTGCTAAATACACAAATGAGATGATGTAGCACTTAAAAATTTGGTAACTTACAGTCCAATGTTTGTTAACAGTGCAGTTTTTGATCATGTTAGCTTTAACATATGCAAAAATATTACTAGTGTTTTTTTGCCAATATTGGCATAGACAGAGCAAAGGTTGGGGTTGACTTTGTCACATTGTGTGTTAAAAAATACAGTGAAGACATATATTAACAGAAATGTAGACTTCAAATTGTATTTTAGAAATGAAACCATTTCAAACAAAAGTATAGTGGGTGAAAACATATGTTAAACTTCAGATGCAAGCTCCTCTGCTATGTTTGAGGCAAACCTCTTCTTAAGCACTGTTGCAGCGTATAGAGAGCTAGTTAAATAGGACTCAAAAACATGACAATATGCATAAAACTATGGAGAAAAATCTGGCCATATAATTAGGAAAATATATCAAGAAAAAGGGGTTTTACATTTGAAAATGACATTTTCAACAGATGAACAATAGAAACACTTACATTAAAAATGCTACTCACCTGTTGGTGTCAGCTGATCTTAATTAAAACAGAGTAGACTAAAGACATTAGTTATTAGTAAGAGCTTTCTAAAATGTCACATACTTGAGTGAAACTCTATTTTGGAGCTGCCCAGAGATGGCTGCGTTCTGGCTCTGCATCAGGGTCTGCAGGAGTTCAGCCTTTTAAAATACAGTAATTAAGTCAATAGCCAACATTAATAATAGCTGTTTTAGTTTTTTTCTTAGACATGTACAGTTAGTGCCACAAAGTGCAGCAAAGGTGAAGCACAGAGGTTAAACATTTATGAAGGGAAATTAAACAATTACCTGACATGGAGGTATCAGAGGAGCAAGAGAACATCCAGGCAAAAAAAAAGGCTGTAGATGAAGAGAGTGAAGTGAAAAGATGTTGCAGTTGTGACGAGACAGGTGCAGCTGCTGGTAGCCACGAAGAGTGAGGAGTGATCTGACACGTGCAGTGAAGGCAGCTGTGATCAGCGCTGCACTGTGAGAAGGTTCAGTAATTAATTTGAGCATTTAGTTTCTAAAATAAAATGTCGTGGTCTTTTTTTCCTTTTTTTTTTTAACTGAATGTGCGGTTTGTGTTTTTCAGTCTCACACAAGATGTTATCCAAGTAATTCGCTGAAGCTGCCTCATCCTGTTCGGACTGAAGAGACAATTTTTTCTCTCTCTGTTGTGGGTCAGAGCTCGTTTAAATGTCCTGCTGTCAGTGAGATGTGTGCTTAAATGGAAAACTGATTGAGCTTTTGCAGCCCTGTTGCAACTTGGGATGTTTATCTTGTTTTGTGAAGATGGGAGCCATAGGCTGTCATTCTGCTGCGTTTGAAACACAAAAGTTTCAAAGTAGGCCATCTTATTTGTGCATGATCTCAAGCATGTGGCAGTCTTCTTTTTTCACAGTTTCGTTATCATTTCAGAACTGTTTAACATGCCTGTTTTGATAATGTTGATTGGTTTCAGCACTGATTGTTAGCTTAGACTTTGGTTGTGTTCACTGGGGATTTCAGGAGAACCAATACTTCAGTAGGTCGATGTCAATAGTCTAAAAATACGACAGTACCCGTTTTTCTATGGTACCGTAGATACAGGGTATATGATTTCGTCATCAGCAGGTCTTAACAAAATCTCCCCGAACTGACAGGGGCAGTTTACGATTTACAAGTGTTTAATTCGGCACTGCGAAAGAACGCCTACCAGCCAGTAAACAAACGCATATGAAAGATGGCTAACGTTACTCCGAGTGCTCCATCCCGACTCGTCAGAAAGAAAAAAAAAAAAAAAACATGTCAAGAATTGTGTATGGAAGTATTTTGCCTCTGAGATGGATGTTTATGGCCTAATAATGAGTTTGAAAAATCAAATCATAGGCAAACAGTGCCACTGAAGTTTCCAGACAAAAGGAGGAAACTCTTCCAACTTAGCGAAGCACCTCACATAAAGACATCATTCATCATATTCAAAGAGTTCAAGGTGAGTGACGTTTAATATAACATTAACCACAAAGTGGTATCATGTTATCCTTATCTTGAACTAAATGTTACATTATTTTAGTTTGAGACAGTAGCTGGTATTGCTTAATAGCCAACAACTTTTGCAGTGGCTACATGCTGTGTTTAGGCTAATGTAAATAGAGCTAAGAGTGTCTATGTGCTTAAATGTGTAAAGTCAACAACTAAATGCTAAATGCTAACAACAACTAAATGCTAAACAACAACTAAATGTTGTGTTTAGGCTAACATAATGTAGCTATAGCTCGAAGGCTACTGTCCTCACCAGTCAATCTGTCAGTCATCTGTCATCAAAATACAATTTTAGCTTTATAAATAACTATTACAGGACTAATCGTCTGTAACCATATCAGTAAATTTAAACCACTGCTTGCACTCAAGAAGTGTGAGTGTGTATGTGCTGTTTTCTTACAGTCATTGAGCTACCTGAACTGAAATCACGCAATATTTCTTTTACAGTATCAGCCAGGAGAGGATGTCGACCAGCAGAGCCTGGAGGAGAGTCAGCAAATGCACACACAGCCAGTAGGCACAGTGGGCCTGTTGCTGAAGTTGAATTTTCAGCATTAAAAGACTGTGTCGAAATACTTTTTTGTTTGTTTGTTTTTTTTTTTTTTTTCCCATTGGTATTGAAATTGGTATTGAGAATGGTGGAAATTCACTGGTATTGGTATTGCCTAATGATTTTTCTGGGCGATCACACCAGCCTTGGTTAGTCTAGTTAGCACATGAACCAAACTCTGGAGCATTACACCCTCTGGCACAGTTTGTTTCGGTAAGTTTGAACGCAGTCTGAAACCTCCAGTGTGAACTAAACAACCGGATTCTGCAAGCAGAGCAAACAAACAACTGAGCATTTTTCAAGCCTTTGGAAATAGAAAGCGAACAATCCTCAGCAGCCAAGATTGTGCAGAAAGCAGCAGTACAGACACTGACTCTGCGAACGTTTGTGCTGTTAGAATTAATGTTACGACAACTGAGGCTAGCAGCCAGCAAGCGCTCCTTCAGCTGTTGCTGCTTGCAGAAATATCTGAGGAATACAATGACTGACAAAAACTGAGTGTTGCTGGTGTTGCACTGATGAACATTCATCATGATACGAAGCTGTTGCAACAGGGAGATGTAAAACGAGCTTCCAGTGGGTAGGAATACTGCTGTATTTAAAATTTTTATTCTGGCTTTTTGATTGTTTATTGTAGTAGCTTGGTTTAGGTTTGCAGTTGCATATTGTTGTTGCTGTATATTTTTTTTGCCTGACTGGTGATATTGTTGCTGTGTGATGATGCTGCTAAAGGAGGGAATCCGCTGTTTGCTTTGCAGACTTATGCTACACGTTTCTCTGGGCAAATCAGTATTGCACCCTGTTATTCGGCTGGCTGTAGTTATTTTTAGTTCTGTTGGTTTTTCTTTGAAATTTATGTGGGAGGCCGATCAGTGTTTTATGGTAGTGTTGTGTGGATAGCGCAAAAGATGTCTGTCTCTCTTGTTTGCTTGCTGAGTAGACTGCGTATGTGTGGGCATGTGGGGGTGCAGTTTAGCCAAATTATTTTTTTTCTTTCACAGCAATAATTAATGCATGTGTGGAAGATAGAATTTTTTTGCTTTAAAAAAAGGCATTATTTTAAATATGGCTGAAAAGCTGCTACACAGCATTTAAGATGGTTTACCTCGATATTTTATAATAAAGGTTACGCCCACCATGGTCACATGGCCGCGCATACTCCATTCTTGAATTTCTAACATTCTCACCTGGTCTCTTTAACTCTATGTTAAATTAACAATGAAATCCTTGTTTGTCATTAAAATCTTTGAGCAATTAAATACTACAAATTCAAGGAAAGCTTCAGCCACATACATGGCCCCAGTGTGCATTCAGTGTGACTCAGTGTCACATGCTTAATAAAACCAGGCAGTGAAGAAGAAACAGTGCCATCAGTCACTGTCTTCTATCTACTATTTACGAATAATGTTAGCCTGTCAAAAGATGTGACACTACTGTCTGCCATGAGAAATAAACCATCATTGCCTTGAGATTTGACATATTAGTTAACCAATTAAAAAAGGAGGGGGAAAAAAAGTTTATTTAATTTACTGACTTAATTTCAGTGTAAATGACGCTATACTATACAACAGCTTTTTTTCTTAAACAGTAGTCATTGACTGGTTATTTTATATTGCGTAATGCAGTATATGAAGTCAGTATTGGGTTAGCTTCTTGCACTGTGAGATACAGTAAATGGCCAAACTGTGCGTTTATTTGTTAGTTTTGTTGTTTTCGCTTTTTTTCGACCTCATTAACCCTACATTTACTCATATGTAGTAACACCACCCACACACATTAGCATTTCAATCAATGCCAAAACCCACATAGCCATTAAAAACATGGGCCTAAACAGCTTGCATCCAACAGCATTGGCTCAAATCAATACAAAGTTCAATAGCCTTGATTTAAGATCTGTGTGCTGTTGCTTTCAACATCCCTGCTGACAGCATACCATTAACCATCCTACAGTATAATTAATGAATTTTGTTTTCGAACTGTGCACATGGCCTCTAAATCTGCATAAGATTGTCAACAACACACGGAGATGGTGTGTTAAGCATGATCAGTGAGCAGAGATTCAAATTATTCTCCAGAGATCATAAAGGTATGATCTCCCAAGTATAGACGCAGCTGCTGCTGTGGAGAAGAGTAGGAGGAAGACAATAGGGTAAGAACAACCTCCTGACCCGCCTGGAAAAAAGCATGTCGGTCCAAACTTTGATTACCCATCTTATCATATGAGGTGTAACAATTTCTGTTCGCCCACTCATGCACCAAGAGGATTAGCAGACCCAAATCAAAACAGACTTAAATGTGCAGAAGCAGTTGTTCAAGTTATAAATTTATCCCTTATTATATAACCTTTGACTTCACAGGCGTTATCAGGCAAACTCTCGCTGTTTCCACAAAAAGGGAGGATACTGGCTGCAAAAATAATTGCAGCTAATAGTCTAGCTGTATTTTCTACAAATATGCGGTTTCACACTGCGGAAGACAAAAATTTTCCAAGGGATAATTTATGTCTATGTTTTGTAAAACATGCATAAAGACTTTATTGAGTGGTCTATATCAAATAAGAGACAGTAAGGGGCAACAGATGATAATAAGTACGAATGGGTACAAATACTGTAATGCCAAGTGCTTTGTGACATAAAATTAAGTAACTAAACAATAAGGCGGGGGTCAGAAGGTGAGACTGATGCTTCAGCTATCCCTCCAAGACCTTCTCCTGCTGTTTCTGCTGCCAAATCAGCACTGGTTGAATCTGGACATGTTAAAAACACATGAATTAGAAAGCTAATCACACTCAGGTTTTGCAGTCCAAGTCTTGCTCCTTCACTTGTATGCAGTCACATCTGTTTCTTCTTTCTACTCATTGTCCTAAAATGAAATATTTTGCCATAATTTTGACATTTTTGTTTTTCAGTTAAATATTCTGACTTTTGAAATGATTGCTATTTAAATTGTTCAACACATTAATGACCCCTTTAAGATGAAATGTAAGAACTTTTCATAACGTGTCAACATCAGGTTAAAATGTTCCTGGTTTAGGAACAAAATACCTGCAAAACCTACATTCTCATCAACCATCGCTGTTCTTTGTCTT
>JAPZDX010000023.1:7988773-8001097 GCA_029783625.1 Naso annulatus | reverse complement strand
AATTATATATATATATATATATATATATACAACTGAGCTCAGAACAGAAAACTTCCAAAGGACATAAGGGACTGGAAAACACTGATTACTTCACAGCCTTTAAACTACAAGACTTCACAGTGCTATAGAGCGCACATGTTGTATTTCAGTGAAATATCAGCGAGCACTCATAACTTCAAAATCATTCCCAGTGCATTCAAACAAGGAATGTATAAAGTGAGCTTTTACTGTGGAAACTTTAAGTTGTCATCAATAACTAGAGCTGAAAATATACACTCTAACTTCAGATCAGTAATTATTCAGGATACCCAAAATAAACATGCCTAGCCAAGATTTTTGCTTGAAATCACATCAAAAAATCAGCGTAAGCAAACAGTGGGACCCACCTGGCTCTCACTGCCAGAGACTGTCGCTGTTTCCTGAGGGGCTGTTTGACGAAAAGTCCGTGGGGATGACTGACTGCGTTATGTTTACTTTTCTACATAAATTCAACATTTTTTTTTCCTTGTGTAACTTGCCAAAGACACTATCTTCAGTACAACACCATGTTTTAAGAGTGATTCTGTATCTCTTACATAAGCAGATAATCTAGGCAGAACATTGGTCCCAGGACAGATTTGGTCTTTGATTGACAGGAGGGGTAATCTGGGATAAATTGATCTAAAATAGCTTCTGTTGTGGTTTGCACATGAAAAACTACATCATCCGGTAGGTGTAGTCAAGTTTAGTCAAACTAGCTCAGCCAAAGCACATTGATCTTAATTTTTACCCTGACCTGGACTCTGTCTGAAGAAGATTATAGATTCAACTGACAAAGGCTCAAGGGTGTGGAGCTGCTGCATCTTCATATTGACAGAGAAGTTTACACCCCTGGGCACCTTTCCTTGAAGGTGTTCCAGGCATGACTGACTGTGAAGACACTTTGGGGCCGAACCGAGACATCCTGGAGGGACAGCAGTTTTCAGAACAGCCTGGAAAACCTCAGATTTAGAGGAGTGAGAGGAAGCTACGGGTGAAAGGGTTGACTGATCAGTTTGTCCTGTTGTTTCTGTGACCATGACTTGGACAAAGACTAAAAATGAACGGAGGAATAGAAGACACATAAAGAATGTGCTTGTACCTGCTAGTACCTCTTGTTTGCTTGTTTTTCATAGATAGGTTGTGCATGATTATGTTATTTGCATGCATAATGTGCATAATTTCATGGGTTGTATGCTGCATTATGGAAAAATGCACTCCTCTTAGACAAACTGAAGAAAATATTTCTCATAAAAGACAAAGGGGTAAGGTCACACAATAAAACAAAAAGGAACACTTGAAAAAACTTGTCTGGCATTTGTTATGAAACATAATTTGCATTAGATATTGTAAATGCTTTAATTCAATGGAATTAAGTCTCAAATGTGGAGGCCCAGAAAGCAGTCATTATTTATGTCTCTTCTCCTGTTGTTCAGTTAATACAAATGATATCTTTTTTTAAATTGCTCAACCTGTAATATGTAAATTCTGACACTAGAGGGCTCTCATTCAAAATAAAGATAACAAAAGATGTAGTTGACAAAATTAAGAAGTAGTGTGGCATTATGGGATTTGTTTATTCAAGTGCAACAATGAAAATCTGTGACGTAACTCACAGGGTTAGTGTATCAGCGTTTTATTTACATTACGTTAATTCATGTTTGTCAACTTTTGTCGCACTCTCAAACTGGAGTTATCCTGAATTAAATTATGAATTCTGGGTTATACATTACAATGCAGATATGTTAAATATTAGACATTTAACAAAAACAAAGGCAACTCACAGAAAATGTTAATGTATCTTTCAAATGCCGGTACAGTAATTTAACATTTTTTTACTTTTAACCCTCTAATGCATTACATCTGCATACCTCTGTTACTACGCAACATGGGTCAAAAATGACCCATATTCATTTCTTATGTAATTTTATGAATGGTTGAGTGTTTTTTTGCTATATATTTTGAAAACTGTTGACTTCATCATTTAATGTCCCAAGTATTCATTAAATATGTTTTTCATCACCACAAATTGTTATTTTCATGTTCACTTTGTTACTTTATTAAAAAAAAACAAGTTTTTGTGGTATGACATCAAGTTTGCACGCATGGCTGGAAAACAACCCATGTGTGCAAGTATGATCGAAAACAAGACAAGGACAGACTATAATAATAATTTTGTTAGAATAATTATTATAGCAATGATTTGGACACAACATGTTTTCATATTTCAAATATCTTTTTCACATTGTCATACATAACATAGTCTACATGTAAAATCTATGACTAATGACACTAAAATTGAACTGTTGAAGTGAATTGAAGTGTAATAGTGAACAGTGGTGAATGTGACAAAAAATACAAAAAAATCATTTCAAATCACGGACAGGTATTTTCCTGCTAAGAGATTTACATGTATAGCCTTCACCAAAGGGAAATAATTTTCCTTGCATAGAGTGCCCCTCCTTCTCACCCTTTCCCTCTGCACCCTCAAAAATGTTACATTTGTGTTTTTTTCCCACGCTCACACCATAATCTGAACATGCTCTGACTGCATGTCAACCATACTTAATGCATCACACTCTATTTTAGTCTTATAATGTATAATAGAATATAAAGACTTCTTTCAATAGTTATAGAACCATTTCTTATGGAATTATGTATTGTTTTTAAAATTTTAAACATCAGCTTACCCTAGGAAGAGCAGTATTTACTGTATAGTTGTCGACAGCACTTGGGAAGATGTCTGCTGCATTTGTGGCTGACTCCTTCAAAATGATTGACAGTCCCCCCTACCCCCCTTATGTGAGACTTTAAATTAGGACCCATGCAAACATGAACTTGAAATTGCATATGGTGGATGCTTTTGACTGGGATCCCCCAACAAAAAGCAGTAGTAGAAATATTAGTAAAAAATTAAAACATTAAAAATATGATTTGTGACATGCAAAAACAATGGATTTATTGAATACGTGTGATATAACATGATAAAATACATTTATTTCAAAGATATGGCAAAGAAACCCTCAGCCTAGCATGAAATTACATAGAAAATGAATATGGGTCGTTTTTGACCCATGCAGCATATTAGAGGGGTTACTTTTCAAACAGTAAGAAAGAGAAAATGAAAGTTAGTATTTGTGATGATCAAAAACAAGTTACTTGAGGAATACCCGGAACCCTGAGTAATGAAATTAATTTATTGCAAAGATATAGAAAATTTAAACTCTTGATCCATGTTGCGTATTAGAGGGTTAAAAAATATAGAGAAATATGTAAACGGACAATTTTCTATAAACCCCCAGCTTAGCTATGAAGCATGAAAAAATAAAAATGACCGCAACTATTTATCTATCATGAGAGGCATTGTATTAATCCACCCAACCCACGATTTTAATGAGTGTACTGTCAAACAATAATAGGCTCCTAATGAACTTCAAATAATAGAGTATTGATTTAAACCAGTTAAATTAAAACTTGCTACATGACAGATTAAATGCCAATCGGTGAACTATCAACATCATTAAAAAATCCCAAAACATTTTAACAAGGCAAGCAAAAAGAAGCAAACAAACTCATAAAATATCACAACAAAGTCATTAAATACTCATTGACATGCTGATAACAATGCTTTGCCTATCATCACTGCTGTGTACTAACAACACACATTCACAGAGAGCGTCGTAACCAATCAATAATTAGCTGGGAGATGTGTATCCCTCATATCAGAGGCCCCACCGAGATCCTTTGATCTGCTGTGTATCGAATGATTACACTCAAAATTAATTGTACATAGATTACAGACAAAGAATCAAATAGATGCAGAACACCATGCAGAGACAACACATTAACATGAATATTAGTTTCATTTCATTTCAATTAGCAAATGCATTTATGATTTTATTTGCTTAGTTATCAAGTCAGTTTTTGTTTGTCTGTTTGACACAAGTAATCATCAAAAAGAGCCAAATGATAAAGTTTTCTTTAAGTTCATAATAGATTCAAGACAATACAGTAAATATCTTATTAAATTTGAAAGAAAACAAACAAACAAAAACAATGATAAAAATCAGAATTGCTGACATGACTACAGTGATATTTGTCATTTCTAACAGTATTTACAAACTGTATGTGAAGTTTTGAAAAACATGCTCTTCCATTTTTCATCAAATCAGTTTATTTAAGCAATTATAAACAGTACTGTGCAGAACCAAGCTTACTGTGTTTAAGTGACATGCTAGTAAGAACAATGTTTACTTATGCTTTATGAGAAAATCATGCTAGGTGACTGGCAAGTCTGAGCAATGAGCTCTTCACCGCCTGTTAAATGTATTAAAAGAAACATTTCTATACTATAATAGCAAAAAAGATGATATATTTGTCATATAAGTGGTTAAATCATGCACTGATATCATTTCAGATATTTCTAACAATATTAGAAATAAGTAATTCTATTCTGATGCATTTCATTTTGTCTGCTACCACTAAAACTTCCAGGATAACACCAGTCAGAGAGGGAGGAATGAAGCTGGCAAACGGGACCAAAGGTTGCATTTAAAAAAATTAATTAATAAATAAAAAATAAAAAATTACACTTGTCTGTAAACATTTTTGCCTGAGTCAGTCAGATAGATTTTTCATCAACAAAGGTTGACATTCAAAATAAGATAAGCAAATCCCATAATCCTAAACTGTCAGCAGTGTTTCATCGTTTTGATAGAGAGATTTCTAGTGGCAGAAATTACATAGCAGGTGTTAAAGTAAGACAGCTATATTCTCATATTAAAACTGAAATTGTTTGCATCATCAGTTTACATCACAAAGTCCATACTGTAAATCAGCTGTATCCTGCATCCTCTCTCTCTACTCATGTTTACTGTAAATTCCCTAATGTATGTTTGATAAATGCATAGATTCCCCGAAGTATGTTGCACATCTATTTCTAAACGCTTACATTAAACAGGCCTTTTGCCTATGCAAACTGGTGATTAAGAGACGACTTGCATAATCAATAATTTTATTTCCACACGTAAATACAATGTACTTGTATTAGTTTTGGCTATAGCATATCCAGTAGCTGGCCTTTTGTCTCACTCTAAATCTGTTCGGAAAGTAAAAGAATTGCACAATCATCGTATCTGAATATCATTTATAAGTCATCAGGACTTTGTATACATCTCTGAAGAGGATTCATGTTTTTACACGTGCAAACTCCAACTGCCTCATCCCAAATATAAGGGCATCTTTCTTATGTGGGTCACACAGACCATTGCTCACTAAACTTCTAATTTAGTGTTTTGGGGGATAGCAGCATGCAGGATTTGTGTCACAGTGACTTTACTTATAAAAGCTCCAATGATCTGAGGAGAAAGAATAGAGAGAGGGATGGGGAGAGAGGGAGAGAGAGAGAGAGAGAGAGAGAGAAACAATATTCTACTGTATTGATCTCTTTGACTATGGTTGGTCTATTGATATTCCCTGTGGTGGAGCATATAGGACAACCTACATTTGGGAAAATGAAAGCAGAGAGGCTGTAGTGGAAAGCTTGTACACAGACTGATATTGAGCTTGGTCTCGGTGGGCTTGTGTGTGTTTGTGTGTGTGTATGTGTGTGCTTGTGTGTGCACATGTGAAGAGCCACAAGGGCATGCCTGTATACATCTGTATATCAATACATGTGCCCCCAGCATGCATGCATGTGAAGAGATTGTAAACGTTGCTCACCTAACAAAACAAGATATTAAAATAGAATTAGTACAAATAATTTAAGACTTTGTTGTGTTGTAAAAAATTGTTTTTTTGGTAAACTTTTACATTCAGAACGTACTTAAACTTCAGTTACAAAGTATGTACTATTGCATGTTTTATGCATACAATTGGGACCTACAATTTGGCACATCATGTGTCTTTTTTTACCATTTCCTCACATCTGTCATTGCCTGTAGTACAAAATAAATGTGATTACTTTTGCACTTTAGTATTATTTTATATATGTTGTTCTTATACTTTAATGAGCTTTTATCTGTCATCTCTGCTTCTGTCATCCAGCAGTAATTTCTCTGTGGTTCAGCTGACGTGACACATCTTCCGCTGCACAGTGGGTTGCTGGTCAGAGAAGCCAGAACAAAGCATGCTCACTTGCATACTGCAAAATGTGACCAGATGCAGGATATTTTGTATTAGGCATGCTACATTGGACATGATATGTGTTGGGACAAACCAATTCCTTTTTCTGCCACATCAAATATTGGAACTTGGCATTGCAGCTTGTGTTTTTACATTTAAGTTGTGTAACATGTTGTTTCTGTTATCAATGGCCAGAACAAAGCTAGCTGATTTTCTCTGTTTCCCTCTGTTTTTGGCTAAGTTAGCTAACCAGATGCTGGTGTAAGCTTCATATTGTCCACACAGAACTGGAAGCTTAATCACTTGCCTCATCAAACTCTAAGCAAGGAAGTGGTTAAGTGTTCCAAAAAAGCCAAAGTTTTCCTCCAAAAATAACTTAACTGAAGGGGTGGCAGTTCAGAAAAGGCCTCAGTGAACTGTATGGATTTTTGGGGGTGTGGGGGTAGAGACAAACAACCATTTTGTCATTAAACTAAGAGGACTTGTTCGGCTATCAAGCTCCCCCTGTGTTGTCAAATTTAGTGAATCATCTGAAATGACAGTTAACGGACATTCTAAAAGTTTCCATCGATTCAGGAGGACAAACCTCAACTTTCTTCAGTGAAAAACACTTCATTCTTGAAGGTACATTGATTTTGTACCAGTTGGCTTGTTGTCCACCTAAATGAACTGTGTGCAATTACGACAGCACATGCATTAATATTTCTGACGCGGGTGAAACATTTTGATTGAACCTCAATGTGAAGTTTCTGCTGCTTGTTTTTTGGTAGAGAGCCAGGCTGTGCCATTATAACATCTCACCTATACTTTCTCCTCTAATTCAGCCCCGTTCGCCCACCCCGCTGTCTCACCCTCACCCTCACCCCTCGCTATCTGTCTCTCTCTCAGTGTCAGTGACAGGGTCTGTTACATGAGCAGCCTGCCAGCATGCTTGGTGCCAACTTCTCCCAGCTCTGGGGATGTGGTGTGCAGCCCTTTATCTCCGGGAAACAGACGCGTACGATCACCTCCTCAGGGGGCTGGTGTGGGCAGGGAGGGCGAGGAATGGGAGGAGACCAGCAGTTTTTTTTTCTCTCCTCCTCCTATTCCAAAGTCAGAGTCATCCAAATATTGTTACACACACCCAGTCCAAAACTCTTGGTCCCCAGTCAGTGGAAAGGTGATGATTTATAATTAAAATATTAATTACCACACATATATTTCCAGGGGCAGTGTTATTGGTAGTATTAGAATACCCCCCTCTCTCTCTCTCTCTTTTTTTTTTTTGCTTCTAAGCATTCTCTTACTTCTTGGCAAAGATAAGAATAAAAGTCTCAGCCATGCTGACCTGTGTGATATATTTGCGGAAAACTCTTGGTTTTAAAAATTCTGTCTCCTTTCATTTGTGCTCAGTCATCTGCCTGAAATAGGCACTCCATCTAAAAGGATGATAGAACTGAATCTTTGCAGTGGATGACTCTAGTTTGCTCCTGGCCAAGCTCTGTTTTTATTTCACCAAGTGAGATAAAGCTTTAACGCATCTACCAACACACCGGTCAAAGGTAAAGATTGCTGGCAAGTTCTCTCACAGAATTTACTAGATTGTCTTTAAAGTCTATTTCTGATACTTTGGAGTAAATACACATGCACATGTCTTGCAAATCCTCAGTATTTATATGCACCAACCTGAAACCTGTTGGAAATGAACAGATGCTTCCTGAGGGGCCTGGCATTTGTTGATCACTATGCAACATGCATTTGCAGCAGTGTGCTTTATCCAGCAGTCCGCTTAATCATGACCTGAGGCTTTTACTACCTGCTTTTCATTCCCCTATTGCCATCTGGCAGCAGTGGCTCTGCTTACAGCATCAATTTCCCCCAGTTAAATGATTTCAATGGTATCCAAAGACTTGTCTGGTGTGGTTGTCATGCAAAACACTGCCGGCTCCAGTGTTTTCCTGAGCCAGTCAGCTAATGAATGTATCAAACACATCTGTTAATCTCTGAAAATGACAGAGCAGAGGAAAGTTCTATTAAGAGACCCACTATAAGCCCCTCATCAATGTCTTTCAGTGGCAAAGTAGAAATATGGAGGTAATTAAGTCGTATCTCTGAATATGCTGTGTTCCAAAGAGGTGATAGAAGAGTAATGTTCACAAAATAAAGTTAATAAAATTTCTGCAGGTAATACTCCAGTGGGGAGGGCACTGATTAATAACCCTTTCCTTTTTATGAGTGTTTTCTTTATGAATTATTATTGTAATTTGGTGAGTTTGGGATACAAGACTTCACATGTACACAGGGTGCCCTTTTCAGATCTAGATAGTTTCTGAAGGAGCATTGCTAACACTGTTAACCTCAAGAGCTATCAGCTAAAAGAGGCTTATAACCAGTCTGAAGGGCAATATCTCCTCTGTCAAGGTTTTTTTCTTCCTTAGTCCCAGCACCTATGCGTTATCTGTTTTTCTGTTTCAGGGGCTTACAACACTCAGCAGCAAGAAGAAAACATAACCTTCAGTTATGATCTAGCGTGAGCCAGAAAGAAAGAACGAAAGAACGAAAGAAAGAAGCCTCTTCACTCTTAACAGCTTGGTGCAATTTTACCTGGAAATCTTAATTAATTATAACGGAATTGCAGAACTAAAACATATAACAGCATGTTGAAGTAATAAACTGACACGTAGGGCACATTTTGATACACTTTATTTGAAGGAGTGTGTTAAGAGCTAAAGGTAAATTGTTTGAAAATTAGGTCTGCTATGTCATGTTTACGACAAGTTTTGTTGTCTCAGTTAATGTCTTTAAAAATCTGTCATGGCAAAGACATCTCAACGTCAACTTTTTGTTAAAACCTACATAATTTAACAAATGAAACACTCCTTAATGTTCATGACAGTCGTCAAGTCATGGTTATGACATTGTCATATCAGTCTTTTGTACACGGCTTAAAATAAAGTGTTAATCCCACTTTTTTAAGCTTAGCGTTGAGGCCACCTATAGAGGAAGTGATGCACACAGCATCTTTTTTTCCAGAGCGCTCTGACTTTTCTGTGCGGTTGCTCCGAGCACTTTCAGTGGAAAGCCTTTACTTTTCAGAAAGGCGGTGGTGTCTTCACTACTGCTCCTATAGGCAAACAAGCAATATAAAAACCTTGTTCTTGCCATATCTGTTTATTTGTCTGTTTATTCTAAGCTTAATGATATGCCAGACATAAACTATTAAAAACAGAAAAGACAGAATAGACTCAAGTAAAAGGAAAAAAGAAAGAATATTGGCTGAGAGATCAACTGTACAATTCGCTGTAATGGTCACGCTACCAACTTTCCCTCCTTTGCATGTTTGATCAAGGGCTGAGCTCAGCCCCTGCAAACACACACACACACACAAAATGAACTTCAGAGCATAGAGGTCGCAACAGAGATAGTAACCCGCGAAACTGATGGTTATGTTTTACTCATGTACGTGATCACTTTAGGTTGTTATTGTCGAAAACTGTCAAGATGTTTTTGTCATATATAGCAATGTGCTTTATCCCAGCCCTCTTCAGCCTCTTGAGGTTGCTTTGGAGTCAGAGAAATATTCTACAAGGACTTGGCTTTCAAGTGCATATATAGCAAACAGTTAATTAAAACAGTTAAAACAACAATTGTTTTCCTTCTTGAAAGGCTTAAACCACTTTCATGTCTTTAGGCCTACAGCAGAAAAAGGCAGCAACAGGTTAGCTTCGCATAGCAAGAAGACTGGAAACTAGAGGAAACAGTTAACCTAGTTCTGTTCAAAGGTGACAGAAGCCGGCAAAAACTAAAGTAAGAAATTAACACCTTGCCTTTGTGCAGATTTATGTTTTATAGTGCTTGATGGAGCCTAATCACTCCCTGGTGTCTTTAATGGTTGCCTGGCAACATCACCAGCCAAGGGATGCAATACAATTGCAGTTCTGTTTTTGTTAAAGTTGACATCTAACATTTCAGTTCGTGAGCTGTGGTATTGGTAGGCAGATGTAGGACAGAACTTAGTTGTTAGTTGAACAGGTTTTATGCTTTAACCAATCTGCTGGTGATGGCTGCTACATAATGGTATCAAGCTTTTCAGCATATGAATTTGTTCATGGTACAGCAGTCCTTTCCGAGTAGGCCGGAAGAGCATTAGGAGGTGTTACTGGTAAAGTCAAAGCACTGAAAAACATTGATTTTCTCACGTATACAAAACTTTTTCAGGCTTGTGTTTGGCCAGTCACTGTTTATGGTGCTGGGGTCTGGGGTCAGGGGAGCTTTCCTAAGAGTGTAGCTGTGCATAACTGGGCCCTCCGATATTTTCTGGGTGAACACAAATGGCAGCAGTCTCAGCTGATATGGGGTGAGAAACCTGAGGTCCGATGGAAGGTGTGCACTGCTGGGCAATGGAATAGATTGCTTGATATGAGTGACAACAGACTAACCAAGAAAATATTTAACTCAGACAAACAACAGAATGGACCTTGGGTAGTGGACATGCTTGATATGTTGTGTAAATATGGAATTTAGGAACTATTTCTTGGATTTGAAAAAAATTATATTTCCACATTTAAGGAGCTATTGTTTTGTACGGTAAAACAAAATTGGGCAGAAGAGATTTGGAGTGAACCAAAGCTACGTACCTACCAGGAAATGAAATATGATTATTACACTGAAAATTATGTTCTGTTTTATCTGCCAAAGAAAAGAATATATCTGTGTGCTCAGATTAGAGGAGGAATACTACCAATCTATATCGAAATGGGTAGGTATGTGGGACTAGAAGAAGGAAATCAAATCTGTCCAGTGCGTGACCTTAAAGAAGTAGAAAATGAATATCACTTTGTCTTGTATTGTCCATTCTACTGGAAGATACATGAAAAGCTGTTTAGTTACATAAACACTGAGGTCGCCCTGTTTGATATGGAGGACTCACAATGTCTCAACTGGCTGTTTCAAAAAGAGACATTTAAACTGGTAAATTATTTACAGCAAGCATGTGAGGAAAGGAGTTCTGTATCAGTAGTAATAAATGTGCTTTTTTGGGTTTTGTTTTGTTTTGTTTTATTTTTGTTTGTCTGATGACCGTATGGCTGTGACTCAGGGCCGAGATTAGCATCCTTTGTCAGCTGAATGCCAGTAAATTCTGGTTGGTGGACAGAGGTGCTGACTTTGACTCGGGTTGTAACCAGTAGACAGCAAATCTGAAAAAAAAAAAAAAAAAGTATGAAACTATTTATGTTGTTTATTGTCTTTCATGGCAAAAAGGTGTCATATAATCCCATGAGGGATGGACCACTAGGTGGCATGACTAAAATAATTCATTCATTTGTTCATTCATTCATTCATCAAACTCATTTTGAGAAAATAACATATTTTTTTATGAAAATGTTGAACTTTTTCTTTTAAGTGTATTAATGTCTTGACATTTGTTCTGAAATCACTTTGGTAGACTATTTTCTGTATGTTTCATTTGATCAAAAGTAAATCCATAAACCCTGCATTGACCCACATTTTATTTGCTAAATAGTGTTCATAAGCCCTAACATTTCCGATCATCATCAACAAAGATGCTGGATAAACAATCATCCAGTTCATTTGCAACCCAGTACCAAGTTATATACTACTTGAGTAAAATAAAATATCAACAAAATGATTTGTTTAACTTACTAGTATGACAAATGTGTGCAATTACTTTGGGGTTTCAGTAGTGAGCAGCCTGACGAAAGGTACCTGTTTAACTGGGCTTTACATTTGTCTGCATCTTGTTATTAATGCACTGAACAAGTAACATTAAGCTGTGAGGAATGAGCTTGCCGCCCAATTATTTTTCCCTTCACAAAAGTTAAAAAATGTGGGATGCGGGAGACCTTTGGTGTACTGTGTGTGAAGGTTTCCCTTGTTAAAAACAAACAAACAAACAAACAAACAAACAAAAAAACAGCCCTGCAAGATTTTTCTGGCTGTAAAATGAAACTCTTGGAAAACATTCCCCCCCTGATTCTCCCAGCACAAAACAAGCCATTCTATGTAATTAGCTGCGAAAACAATTTACACACTGCAATAAAATCTTCACAGTCTTCAAACAAGTGCTGCATACAGCACTCACTTACCTCTCAAATTTCAAGCAATACCAGAGGACAAAGCAGACTGCAACAGACAATTCACAGTACTTAATTGTGCGAACAGACTAACAGTTCAGCACTTCTG
>JAPZDX010000023.1:7943910-7956915 GCA_029783625.1 Naso annulatus | reverse complement strand
GATATATAAAGCAGCCCAACCAGCCTGAAGGAACAATATCATGAGCTGCTCATAACTTCTTTCTCCCTTATTAGAGCTATGATTGGCTTGGACATCCCCTGAGATAGTCGTATTAGGGACCAAAATACCAATGGCCCCTGTCTTGAAGATGACAGTCAGTTGTCAGAGTTTATAATCTAGTGGTGATCTCGACCAATCTAATGAATCAAATCACCACCATTCACTATCTCAAAGTCCATCCCTTATGGCTTCACTGTCTCCATTGGTCTCGAGTTGAGGGAAATGAAAGGATCAGCGCAGACAGAGATTTTGTTTTTGAGAGGATGGTAAGACAGATAAAGGAAATAGAAATGGAAATTTTCAAGTGTTATTCATTCTCTTTTAAGGAAGGAAGTTGAGATCGAGAAAACATCGTCATAAAGTTCAATTTATAGCTCACTGTGATGCAAGTCTGCCAGTCCAGAGACTCTGATCCACATTAAAAAAGTGGAACCTGCCATGGAAAAAAATACAAAAATTAAAAAAATAAATAAATAAATCCTTGATCTCAAAGAACATTTGTATTTTTTACACTGAATGTGTGTTGAAGCATGCAAGGTAATTGGAAAGTCTGTATTCCATAAAGGACCTATTAGTTCAAGTGATGCTGATTGGCTGTGGTGCACAGGCTCTCCCATCGCTCTCACTGACCCATATCCAAAGGTCAGATATTGACTCTAATATGGCTCCATTATCCCCCTCATTAACCTCATGACGGCCTGCTGGGACTTTGAGAAAATGATTGGTGGCAGAACGGAAGACACAAGCCACAAAAGGAAGTTGCTGTCACCGGGTGGACAGTGGAACGAGGGGCTGGAGAACAGGCTGGTCAGTCTGCTATTGATCTATGTGGATTAAGAGGCCCTTGTCTGTGGGGGCATCTCCCTCAGCTGACAGATTATTACAGGCTTTGCCGGGATTCGGGCCTCGAAAAGACTCCCAGCACAATAATTTTGTATGGCAGAGACGTATCTAATAAGATACCAATAAGCTCAGAAAGAGAGAAAAGGGAAGAGAGAGAAAGAAAGGATTTTCTGAAAGCTTCCGGCAATGGGAGAAAATCTCATTTCTTTCTTCCCCTCCTTGTTTTTTCTTCCTTCATTCCTCCACTCTAATTCTCCTTTAATTCTGGAATTGCACAAGTGGGATTTACAAAACAGATTGACTCTCTTTATTAGTTCAGTATATCATTACATATGCGTCGGCTTTGAAGCCAGTTGTGTGTGTGTGTTTTTCTCTGCCCTGCATGGATGTATGCACCATACAGGGCCCTGCAAATTACAATGACCTCAGATTTCTCTCCGGGTTCTCTCAGGGCTGATGAGAGAAACAAACCATCAAGAGCCAAGTCCAAACTGCACCCACTCTGCATCCAATCCTCAATCTGCACGCAGAGCACACTGTGTCGGCCAAATACAGCAGAAGGAGATGAGAATTCTGTGCCAGGCATGACTTAGTACGTAATTAAGGCCCTGGCTCAGGAATGGCAAATCAACTTGCTTCATTTCCCAAAGGAGTTATGAGGAGAAGTTAGGAGGGATAAAGGCAACCAAGGTACTCATTTTCAGTCACCGTCTGCAAGCTCTCTGTGGTGAGGTCTTTATGAAACACAGAAACATGTAGTACACCAGTCAAAGAGTTGTCAGAAAGTTTGGTGGCAGAAGTTACTGTGCAATCGATTGCAGAACGGGTGTGATGGGGGGCCAAGGAGTTGTAGCCTTTGAGCTACAGTTCATCAAATCAAAATAGTGCGGTCAAAACATGGATGCCTTTTGGAAATGCTGTGCCTTTTCTCGAACACTGTGTTAAGAATTCTCTCTTTCATTTCTCTCTCTCTCTTCACCCTCTCTTTTTTCCTCATCAGACTTCAGCCTCCACTGATGATGCCCTGAAGGGGAGCCTGTGTGGGTTGCATACTGAGCAGTATAGGGCTGCTTTGAAAGCGAGCGGCCAGAGAAGTCGAGAGGGGTATCAAACATGCTGCTGAATATGCATATATAAATGACCTGTTCAGTAATCACGAACAACCGCGCGGCACAACTTTTCTGGGGGCTGTTTTGACACAGCTGGGCCACAGCCCCATTAGTCCCACAAATATGTCTTTCAAATCAGTGGTTTGGAGGCATTTCTGTACACATGCAGAGTAAATTCAGATTGTGTTCCGTGAGCAAAATGCTTTAATTCCTGCCCAGGCATGAGGTAGAGTTTGTTTCTTCAAAGGGTCACCAACTCTGATTACAACTTAATATTCTGCTGTGCAGTGGTTTCGGCGCCTGTAGCATTTAGCGAGCTAGGTTTGATTGGTTGCCTGGTTATTGAGGTTGAAAAGTGTTTCTCTGTGATATTAGTGTTGTTCTTTTTCAACCATGCATAATATAAAGATAGATTTCTTTAAAGAACATTGCAAAGTGGTATCCAAATATTGTACACAAATATAGAGCAAAACAAAGCCACGGTCAGGAAAACCACAGTATATGTGCTGTTTTCACATCAGTGACACAAATAAGTGTAATAACACATGACATGATGTTTTGCACCTTTTTTTTGTTTCTTCTGTGATTAGGGAAAGGTACTGATCAAATTTTATCGATATCAATGCTGTTACCACTTGTGCTTATTGGTCCGATTCCTTCATTGATTCCTGATCAATTTTCCGTAGGGTAAAGAGGAGGGCTACGCAGGTTTTCAGTGTCAGTGCGTCTTAATTGTGTGAATACTTTAAAATTTCTTCCAAACATTTTAACACATTAAAATAAAATGCCCTTTTAATTAAAAGGATGTAACTTGGAAAATAACAAAAACAAGAAGCAATGTTGTCATCTTTCTCCGTAAGATGAAGCCATGCCCTCGACCCTTTCTTCCTCTTTGTCATGTTGATGCAAATAGTTACTTCCCACCAGGATAGACACAGAGTGTTGACATCATGATGCCCATGCTGGAATTGATAAGAGGTACGGATAACATCAGAGGCATACGATTTCAATAAATCAAAGAATTAGGAACCGTTTCACTACCTGAACCGGTTTTCGATTCCCAACCCTATGTGTGATGGAGTCTGTCTGTGATAAAGAGCATGACAGGGGCAGCTTTAGCTTAGAAGGAAGAGCGGGTTGTTTACTACTCGTAAGGTCAGTGGTTTAATCCCTGGCTCCTTTGGTCAGCCGGTCGAGATGTCCTTGGGCAAGATTCTGAACCCAAAATTGCTCCCGATAACTGTGAAGGCTGACTTGTGTTGTAAGAGCCTTTAGAGTAGTTGAAAGAGGATAAGTGCTTTATAAAAAACAGTCCATTACCGTTTACACCAACACCAGATTCCACTGTGGAACTCACAAAACAGCACGCACATTGTTTACACAAATCTTGATTTGGGAAATGTGAAACATAACTTAAGAAGCCTTTTGCTTTTTATGTTGACATATTATCCCTTTTTAGTTGCCACTTTGAGGTTTCACTATCAACACATCTCCACTCTTGACTTCTAGATAAGACTCCTTCAAGTATTTTTTTAAAATTAAACCAAAGATAAAAAGGTGCTTAAGGCCAGAAAACTTGGAAAAACTAGTTAAAAGCAATTGAAAGATGATGCATATGTTCTTTTTCAATATTCATGCTTTTAATCTATGCATCAAAATCACTGATGATATTATCTCTGGGTGATGAGATGCGGAGAGTGAAAAATTAAATATAAGAAAGAAACAATTTATTAGGTATGGTAATATTGAAGCTGAAAACATTTTTCTTTTTTTTTTTTAACCAGTTTTCCTTGCCAAAGACATTCAGGACAATGTATTTTCTTTTGGGGTGTTCCTAATTGAAAGGTCGATGAGGGGAATAAAACATCCCACAATTTTTTCTCTCTGTCTTTCCTGCACAAATGTTCACACACGGACACAAACACCTCTTCAGTGGCATTGGCTGACAGCCACTTAAAACAACCATCCGGTGGCACAACACAGCATCTTGTCTGCTTGCTTGCTAGCTAGCTTGGTCCAAGACGAGGCTCCTGTACTCCTGTCACACAGATAATACGTATTTTGCTCGGTTTAGGAAGAAAAAGACAGACTCAGGCTCTGCTGGGGTCACAGTGGGAGGTGAGTGCAGTCCTAATCTCTCCTGTCGAGCCGTGTAAAAACCCTCTCCTGCACTTGACCATAGACCCTTCTGCCTTTCAAGATGACACACCAACACTCTCCAAATGCCCTGTTCTGTGGGAGACTTTGTCAGCATCTTCACACGCTCTCACTTTCACCCACTCCCCATGTGGCTGGCGCTCCTCTGCCAGTGCTGACAGTCGGGCCCATGCACTGAAAGACCCTAGTAGAGCACTCTCTCCGCCTGTTCAGACGCTGATAGATTCTTTACTTGCTCTCTCTCTCTGTCTCTCTCTCTCTCTCTCTTTCTCTCTCTATGTCTCGCTCTCTCTGGATTTTGCTGTATTTAAAACCTAGCAATCTGTTTACTGTAGGATTACTGCTATTGTATGTTTCAAATTTGACAGCTGCTTCATTCAACTCCCCAGTGTGGAGGCTGCACGATAAGGCCGATATGGGTTTCTAATCTTTTCCCTGCCTAAATCCTTTCCAAATCTTCTATTTCTTTCTCCCCCCGTCATTCCTTGCTGTAAGATTAGAGCATTTTTCAGCACAACTCTTGGCTTTTTGCGCAGAGCGGCTGGAACACTCTGGTAGGACTGCTAATGAAGGGAGCTGCTCCTTTGACAGCTGTTGCATCTGACGCAAAGGTTCCTGTATAAAGGCCGCAATCAAACACCCTCCACAACCCCGTCTGCCTGTGTGTGGGCGTTTATAGCGCACATCGACAGCATGCTAAAAATAATTGGGTGACTGGTAAATATCACTCATAGAGTTAGAGTTTGATCTCTTTGGGAAACTGTTTTATGGAGGGCTTTTTGGAGGATACGTTTTATTGAGATTTAGCAAAGGCACTAGCATGCACTGACAAAAAAAAAAGAAACGTAATGTTTCTTAATGTGCTTTTTCTCCTGCTTGGGGCCCCTCCTAACCAAAATGACGCTTCATTCACAGATAGTAGCTGATTAATTCAGTCTAGAACCTGCATCTTGCCTGTTGTGATTCCTCTGAGGACCCCCAAAGCCTTGCACTGCATAACACACAATCTCTTGACTAGAATTTCTATTTAGGCGAGGCTTCAGGGAAGCTGATGGAATAATATTAGTACAGTGGCAGCATTTAGCAAACGAGCATTCATCACAACTTTTACAAAGTCTGACTAATGTCTGATTGTATAGGGCTTTACCCACTGCACTGGCTTAGCTTTTTAGGTATTATTGTGAGAAGCTTCTTATTCATTCCAATTTATCCTATACAACAAAATAACAGAATGGGCGGTTATCATTGAATTCAGCGCTAATAGTAGCTGTGGTGTCCTTTTCACTTTCTGCAGATGATGAAACCTGAAATATAACGAATTCCATCATGGCATTAATTCCAGGTCATGTCCACCCATATGCATGGAAACTCTTCAATTTTATAATAGCATGCTGCTGTCTGAATAATGATTTTGGGTCTAGCTCTTGTTTGCTTGCTGTCATCCTTTGAGTGTTTGCTCAGGTTTTAGGTGTCTAATCTCCAGCATGCAGGTATGCTCGTTGTGTGATTTGTCAACACATCCTGTGGCTGTGTTGCCGCAGCACTTCAACCCTTTTGAGACAGCTTCAAAACACAGTGAATGAACTCCCGCACAAAAGAAAAATAGACTTTTGCTGAGCACGAGCCTCAGACGAGTGTCAGACATCCCTGCACAAGTGTCATTTGGGTGATTTACAAGCATAACCCAAGGCTAACGGCTGCTTTGATGTGGAATAAAGCAATCTATAGATATCAGAGGAAAGCCGCACTCTCTATCCAGGGATTGTGAATACCAGAGCTGCCTCTCCTACAGTGGGATTTATAAAAGATGCAACTCTGCATGTTTTGATGTAAAAATAACACTTTGCATGAATATAAATGGGCATTTTTTGTTCCAATAAACATATTTCTTGTTTAGTTAGCTAGTTAGTGTGAATATGCATGTTGCTCATTGTTAGCGGTGGATTATGTTGCAAGGCAGTTACCTACAACATTTGAAGATTTAAGAGTAAACACTGGCTGCTTCCAAGTGGCTATGAATAAAACGATCCTCGGATGAGAGAATTTTATGATCACCCTGTGCCTAAAATTGAATTTAGATTGATACTGTCACTCTGGGCTTTGGCTTTATCTAAATCATTTCCACGTTATTTTTCCTATTTCTGTAAATAAAAGCATAAAGAGGAAGCACCTTAAGGGAGAAAAAGTGAGAAAAACGAAGACAGTGAAGAAACAACGAAAGAAAACTCTTTTCTACGATAAATTTCCTATGTAAAACTGAAGCTACAGATAATGAGCTCGGGCTGAAAAGGCTTTCTAGAAAAAAAAATGGCCTCTGTGTGGTAGCAGTTAAAACCACTGTGGTCAATACCTTTACAAATACTATCGAAAGCATTGTTGCAGCTGCTTTTTGCATAAGAGATGTGGCACAAAGTGGGCCACTTAATCTTTACAGTGTACATATACATCAGAGAGTGTCAGCGCTGAGCAGATTTACACTTTGCAATGACAATCCATTAAATATCGAGCCTCTTAATCAGGCAACGGGAACAGCTCATGACTGCCAATGCAGAACTTTGGGAGAATGGTGTACCAACCACTGTAATATTCTCAAACCTGTCAACCCTGGTCAAACGTCTTCTCATCATTTGTCATGTGGTGCAACTGAATGCAAGTGGAGGAACTCTCTGAGTCAAAATGCTAATAAATAAATTTTGTATTACAGCAGCTTCTTCTTTTCTTATACTTCTACTAAAATAACAGACTTTTTTTTACAATATGTACTGTATACTTTCCTAATTTTTTTGCTCATCTTTTAAGGAAGGCTATAAATATATCTTTAGTTGGTTGAACAAATACAAACTGTACTGCAATGTTTGAGTTACTAGTTTTGTTGTTATTTCTGTCACTTCATACCTCTATATTGAAATATAACTGTGATTTATGTTATATTTTTATTATAGTACCTACTGCATAAACTGAATATGGAACCTGGAATATGGATTCATTTTGTATGGTCCAGTGGGAAATAAAACCACAGCTTCCATAATCTAATAATGGAAATAATTTATACCATATGACCCAAAAGTTTGGACGACCATGTTATGAATATGGATTCATAAAAGAACAAATTACATTAAAAAGTTTCTTGCCAGCCCAAGACTCTTATATCAAATATGCAGACCTTGGAGAGTCCCCAGCTTTTATAATGAGAGTCACATTCAAAAACAAGGCATGTTAATGTAAAAGTATATGTCCTGGTAACAACTGTAGCTCTATTAGTTTTATGCATGTAAAGAAAGGATTTCTTAACTTTATTTTAAATTGGCAATAAGTCAACTACGATCTGCCAGCTTCCTCCTGCTCTGACTCTAGAGATCATCCTAAGTGAAGATGTGGCTGCAGCAATTTTGGGTTACAGTGCAAATCAGCTTTGTCATTTTTCTTGGATGAAAGTTAATATAATCAAGGCTATTAGGAGGGCTGGCACTAAGTCATTATATCTCTTTATCAAGGTAACATCTATAAATTTTGATATATTCACGTAGTTTTATTACGCTGCCGAAATTGGCAACAGCTAATAAAACATTTTGGATGTCATTGCTAAATGTGTACACACTGCAGAGGGAGGGGGACACATTCTTGTGTAGTCGTGTGCAATTCAGTAAAATAGCTTAAGGTCAAGGTGAAATTGGTATTCTCCCCACTTTGTGCAATATAAACTGTAATAACGCTGCAAGTTATTGTGCATATTTTTTCCATTTTTCGAAGTATTTCTACTCACAGCGTCCATGCTTCAAGCCTCTGGCTACAAGTTTCTCACAGTAGCATTTGACTAACATTTTAGAGCTGGTATTGCCAGGAGAATTATGGTCAACTTTCCACTGAAACACATCATTGCAGTCTATGACTGAAAAAGTTTGGGAACAGAAAACCCAAAGTGGGCCCTATTGCTGATTATTAGTTGTGTGACTGTTTGTATTGAGGTAATATTTTAAAGTACCAGTGCCTACACACATATTGTTCATATGGCACCAATAATACAAGTAGTCAGTAAGTCATGTTCACTCATCAGTCTAATTAAAGATCATACTGTTATTTTTGCACTGTTGCATTGAATCACAATATTGAAAGGTACTGAGGTTATGTTCCAGTCTCCTCCATTATTCTCTCCTTCTTTCTCTCGTTCTCTGCATTTTTCTTCTCAAACTGCACTGTGAATCTCCGATTCCATAAAGGTGAATCACTCACTGACAGTACAATTTAAACACAATTTTTAAGAAAATCCATGGCATTGGAAACAAGTAAAATCCTCCTCTCACCCCAGTGGCACATTTTCATTATTTTATAAAGACAAAGAGTAAAATTTTAGTGCTGACTGCACGTTTCCGCACGGTGTTACACTCCCTCTACCATTTCACCCATTTAACTCCCTTCTCCACTCTATCACTTTTATTCTCTGCCAATCTTGTCCCCCCCACCACAACCTCCGCCACCTTCATCGCCTGCCTGTCTGCCGACCCCCCACCACCACCCCTCTTGTGCCCCACCCCCTCCCACCGCACCGCTTTCTCTGTGCAACATTTGTCTCTTATTTGGAATGAAGAGGAAATGCCTCCCTGTGGGCTCACAAGTGGCCCATCCTGAGGGCTGGCTGAGATTGATGCCTGTGATCCAGCTGTGCTGATTTACTTCCCACACCCACAGGGGAGTGGGAGATTACACCGTGCTCTGCTGGAGAGGATGAGAGGCAGACCGACAAAACGAGAGAGAGAGAGAGAGAGAGAGAGAGAGAGAGAGAGAGAGAGAGGAGAAAGGGGAAGAGGAGGGAGAGACTGATGTCATGCTGTAGATGAAACCCTGTGGGTCCTCTATTAGCACTCCATCTTTTTGTCCCAGACCACGCCTTTCATTACCTTTCAGTCTTATTGTCTTATTGTGCTGCAAGAGCTGCATTTAATGATCACCATTTTACCTTTTTCTAACAGGGGCAAAACATTTCATGATGCACACTAATACTCTAATATTTTCTATTCTGAACTTTCAGGATACACACAGGGCTTGTAAGATAAAGTAACAAACATGTCAGGGTTCCATCTAAGGAGGCAAAAGCAACACAGTGTTTCAGTCACAATTCAAGCTGTATATTGGCATTCGATAAGTCACAACATGACTTGCCTGACCATTCTCCCCCGTGGAGCAGAAACAATCCATAGCTGTTATCTAAACATTGATTCTAAAATTATCCTCTTGAGGTCATCTGTATTCACCCAACAGGCATGCCTGTCCTAAATTTACCTTGTCTCATTGTTGGCTCATTGGCTCCTCCCCCGCCATCGGCCTCAAATTGAATCTGGTGATTGATCACAGGTCATGGACGAATGATAACGCTCTATCACTTTGCCGCTGACATCATACTGCAAGTAATCTATTACAGTGTGTCACACAGAGAGGTTAGCTCCTGACACCCAAATCTATAGCAGACCTCCATGTTACAAGTTTCAATATGTTCTTGGAGGAGGGAGGTTTTCTACAATGTGTCCGTGTCACCTTGAAAAATGAAAAAAATTCTGACTCAAAGAGTCCGAAGTTATTTGCAGAGATGGCGTAGTAAGCTCTGTCTTTGAAATCCCAAGACGAAACTTGCCAAAGCTTAATGACTTATTTACTCTAAATGACTTTAAATTAAATGCGCTCCTGCTGTCATGTTTATTTCTTGTTTGATTTGCAATGAGTGTTAAACATAGTTTCAAATTTCCACTGGAATGAAAAGAAAAGACTTTTGTTTTGAACATTTACTGACACTTTAAATCTCGCTGACTGCAAAGAAAATGTTCTTTTCCCCTTTGAGAGTTTTCCTCCAGTGAGTTTTAATGCACTGAATTTATGGTTTTAGAAAAATAAGCTGACAGCACACTGCCTCCTCTGCCCATTTCACCTTTAACAAGATAGACACTGGCACTGATATAGTTCCTTGGAGGAAAGATTGCCCACAAATACTCAGTTGTGAGTTATGCGTATACTGTTAGTGCCTGTTTTTTGCATGTGTTTGCATATGTGACCATTATGCATTTACGTTAATGACACAGACATGCCTTTGCTGGTCAATTTGGCAAACACAGAGATGTCTAATAGCTTCCATGACCTTTCAGGAGGAACTTATTGCTTTGTCTGGGGCTCATGGAGCATTGATTGGTGGCAAAAGGAATAAATGACTTGCTGGGACTTGCTGTGTACAGCCCTTACAAGACAAACACCCCCCCGCTGCATCCTCAAGCCTACATTTGGTGACATCTTTGCTCTGTCCCCTGTGCAGGGTTTGGTGCCAAGGTCTGATGAAATGAAGCCGTATCGAACTGTATTCACAAGAACAAAGCACAATAGAGAAGATTATTAGACATATCAGTTAGCAACTGCAAAATAATCATGTGTGCATTTCATCATTTGCATATACTTAAAGCCAGGGTAGGCAACTTCTAGAAAACAAGCTAGCTGTGGCACGAGACTCCTAAGGAAGCAGCTTCGCTGCACCCTCCCCTCATTTTTTTTTTTTTGCTCCAGCTTGTGTTTTATTTAATTTGTTGTCCCTTTCTCTTTTAACTCCAGTTTACACCAAAGATTCAAGACGAGATGAAACACTTGCAGGGAAAGTTGCAGTGGTGTAAACTGGTCCATCACAGCTCGACTCAAGCCAACTGATGGTGTCGCCTGCAACTCAGCTTGTCAAGTCAAGCTTGTCAAGTCAAGGGGCATTACCTGATTTAACAACCAGTCAGCTTATAGTAATGTCACCTGTCATTAAGAAGTGCAGCAAAGAGCAGCCAAAAGGAACACATGCTCTCTGAAATGACCAGTGATTGGCGGAAAAGTCTTCATCACATTCTTCATTTTTCTAAGCCTGAATACAGAGCCAAGACCACCTTAACCTTCAGACCACCTGGATTACAAAATGCTGAAATGTTTTTTGTGGAATTTTTGCTCGATGACATCAAAAATAAACTGCCTACCTCAGCTTTAAAGTGTCTGCACAGATAAATTCACCTTTACATGCACTTACACAAAATACATACACAAAACATACTGTATGGACAGGCTCACATGGCACCCACCTGTAGTCCAAAATTCCTCTCAAAAAATTCATCCAGTACGGACGTGTCAAAAATTTGAATAACCTTCTAAAAGAACTGACAGAGTCCTCTACTTGCACAAAGTAAGCACAGTTACAGTTTAATAAAGATAAATTCGAAGCCATAATGGGCTCTGTGAAAACACTATTTGCTCGCTCTCTAAAAGACAGCAGATTGAATTGTTTTACCAGGCTGGCTTTGCTACTATAAACAATTGTCCAATTTCCATTCTAAATTGCACAAGCCACACCAAGAAATAGAAAATGACACACATAAACAGCACATCTACACAAACAGTTAATTGTTTAAGATCATGAACAACTGAGAAAAACTGCAAAATAAATTTCTTTTTATATTCATGCAGCTGTGCTCAGGGGTGCAGGCATGTCAAAAGACTGTATCATTATGAAATCATCCAAAAGCTAAAATCTGGGGCACGACACCTGAATAACTGCATATCCAGCGGTTAATAATTATCAGTTAATTAGTTATTGCCTTTCAAACAATTAACACTGATTAAGTGAGCTTTTATATCATAGTTTAAAAAAAGGCAATTAAAATGAATGTGACATTTAATAATTGTTCATTATAATCTTTCAACACATCGTCTTTAAAAGATGACACATACATTTAATTTAATAATGGATTTGCCAGTGTATTTCAAAAAAACACAGTATCTGTTCATGTCTTTATTTGTCCGGCAACTAATTTGTCTTCAACTCTCTTCACAGGAGTCAAAGCAGAAGCGGTTAAATGTTTTAATCAACTGACTGATTATGGTTAATCAATGTGCGCAATGCTGCAAAATGTAGCATGTAGCAATCTTCATTAAAGAAGAGCAGGTGAACCTCTATTTCAGTATTGTGAGATTTATCTGTACAACACACACATAATTTTGTCATCTTGTATCTTCATAAGAAGGGTCAGCACTAGTGTGACATTTGTAACACCAGCAGAGGGCATCAGCTGAGTGCAGCTGGACAGCTGACTTTCTCTCTTACTTCAAAGATGGATATTCAAGGTGGGAAATGTGTGCATTTGCATTGACTCTGATGAAAGCAACATATGTTTTTAAATGCCAAGACATGTTAAAGTCTACGATAGAAAGTCTCAAAAAGTTCAGTTTAGCTACCTGCCTGTGCCTCTGCACTGCAACAATAGTATAATACTGTACTTTTGCAAGGGTTTTGTGGAGTAATACGAAAAAAAAAGCTGTTATTTTCTTTACTAATTCAAATGCTGCTGGTGTTATTAAAGAGACCAGATAAATTAGAGAACTGCACATGAATGATGAACTTCAAAGCTGCATGTTGTTGTAAATCCAGTCTATTTTAAATATCCATACGTATGGCAGCAATATTGGAGGCTTTCCCATTCACCCTGCGCGCCATTTCATGTAATTACGAAGCACACATCTTCAGTGACAGTGCAATCATAACACGAGATGCAGATAAGAAGGCAGAGCTATCCTGCAGAGTTAAAATGAGTTTAAAACAGAGATCCATTAGCAGGGCAGTAAACATGTCCTTCAGTTATGTATTTGTTCATATCCACACACACAGAACCCCCACCCACCCCCACCCCACCACAAAAAAATAAATAAATAAATAAAAAATCCTGCCCATTAATGGACTTCTTGACATGGGGTTTAGGCTGCTTAGCTACTCTTTAATCTGCTTCTGCCGCCCCCAGTTTATGGGGTAAGGAAAATCAAATAAACAGATGGTAAT
>JAPZDX010000023.1:7831578-7841678 GCA_029783625.1 Naso annulatus | reverse complement strand
ACCGAACAAGGCTTAATCAGAGATAACACTTTCTACTGCAGTGCTCGTCAAATGTTGTTGCAAGATCAATAGTTTGTCAATGCAAAATGAAGACAAGGAAGAAGGAGTCTAGACGACTGAGCAGCAAGCAAATGTCAATGGAAATTAGCGGCAAGAAGAGGAGGCAACTGCTGAGCAGACGACACTGTTAGGCCCCTTTGAGATGCCTTGTTGCTTAAACATTTTCTGTACTATCTTAGCATCTATTGCTATAGTCTATATGTTTTAATTAACCTGATGATGCGTTATTCAAATCCTAAGTTTAGGAAAAATATGAAAACTGTTTAAAAACTGCTCAACCAAAACTGCTGGAGCTGAAGTTATTTGATGTGTGACATTTCTTTAAAAAACTCAAGAGTTACTGCAAGTAAAAAAAAAAATCACCACACAAAACTTGAAAAGGTGTTACATTTTAACTGGAAACTGAGACAAATACAAGACAGTTTGTGTGTTAACTGTAACTGAACTCAGCTGGATAATATTGCGCAAGTTTGTTTGTTTTTTTTTAATATATTGTCAGGGTTTTTTGTTTTTTTAAATCGGAACGAAAAAGAGAAAAAATAGGTGTAGTAAAGTCAAATATAAGGTATCTTCTGCAAGATCACTGTAACAACAGTCACAGTGTAATCTATCAGCAATGCATTCTGAGTGCATGTCCATGACCGCAGTCATCTCTGACCTGTTATTTGGCTTATACTGTTTCTAAACAAGTGTTTTCATAAGGGTCTACCTCCCTTCTCCAGAGGAGAGCAGTGGATGTCCTAGCAGAGTGAGATGAATGCCCTGCTGCCTGCTGGGTAGGACAGAGGGAGAGTGAAACATTAAAATAGTATAGAGTACTGACTGTACTTGTTGGCGTCTCCCAAGGCCCCGTCAAGGGTCCGCTCTTGCTTGTCTTCATAAACAGAGGTTACTCGGGTACAAAGGGGAGGGGGGGGGCTCATTCCTGCAAGGGTTCATGTACTTTAGCTTGGCATTTTTCATATTTACATTGCTTGATAGTCTCAGTAGATCTGTTTATGATATTTTCCCCCTCACTGTTTGTTTGTAGTTCTTTCTTCTCGACTAATGCTCTCCTCCAGCTCCCTCCCTCTCTCGCCCTCTCTTTTTATCTCCTCTGTCAGTGTGATATCCTGCATGGTTGGTTTATAAATCTAATCTTTAGAATCTGTATTTAAATGTATTCTTTATAGTTCCTTCTTATTAAATTGCTTTGCATCTGATAGACTTAACCTCTTGATATATTTGTGCATCCACACTAGGACACATTTATATCTCAAACATGCAGAAATGGGGCCTGTGCAGAAAATATATCTGCAACAAAAAATGATGGGCAACTTGTTTTGACAGCAGTTCAGGTATCTGACAAAAGACATCACTGGTTGTTGTGACTGTGAAATGAATAGAGACAGAAACCAGACTGTTTGTGACTGCAGAGAGAGGTCTATTTTCCCAGCAAACCTGTAAAAAAAAAAAAGGCCAGAAAATTTTGAAGCTGATCCATTTCCAATGCACTCAGTTTACTTTTAACTGTTTCAGCCCGTCTGTCCGACACCTGGTAGTTGAGCGTGGCACTGAACAGAGCACGCTCTGTTCTGCGCTGAGACAAATCTGCCGAGCCAAATGGAAAATAAATCAGCTCCACATTCATTAAACAAAAAAGCTGTGGGCAGATTTATTTCATTATTGGGTCTCTCATTTTTAGCATCCGCTTAGTTTTTCCCCTCTACGTTCTACTTCTTTTTCCGCTCACATTGGGCAACTTAAAGGTAACGCTCCATCTCAATCTTTTCAGTATGAAGCAAGGGGCCTCAGCCATGCTTCTCCAACGGATCCTCTTCAAAGGGACCAACAGTATTGCTTTTATGTATCCACTTCTGTGCTATCTCTCAGGCTGTGGTTTGTGAGGTGCTGTGCAAAATGCTGGCCCAGCCACCTAAATTGCTGCATAATGACCCAGTGAAATGTCCCCTACCAGGAGAGCCGGCGCTCGCTAAAACAACACAGACAAACCTGCACAAATACTCGGATCTGTTTATGGAGAGGCAAAGTCCTCATGGAAATAATCCGCCTATGAGGGTCAGATATTTCAAAGTGCACTATCTGTTTTCCCTCTTTAGCCTCACTTATGGTCTGTGATACAATTCCCATATCCCATCCCCCAGTGGCAGCAGTTCTTTATGATAAAATCCATCCCTCACTTATTTTCATCTTTCTCTCTTCTCTCTCTGTCTCACAGTGCAATGATTAAAGTGTTGATTTGTTATCATTCTGACTTTGTGATGCTGGGTGCACACCGAGGTCCCAGCCCGGAGAAACTGTGAAACCACAGCACCCAAATCTTACATTCTCGTGAAAATAAACATTGAGGTATGTCGGTTTCATTTAAGAAACCTATGCAAGATTGTGTTGATTTCCACTCCCTTTCCTTTTTGAAACTCTGCTGCAGAACACGTCACGAAAGCAACATGTCAAAAAAACAAATAGTGGTTACAGCTTGGCTTATTATTCTTACTGGAACATGACTGAGCCCTCTGAGAGAGATCACCTGTTTCACACAAATCTACTGGCCTTGTCTGTGCCTTCGCAGCTGCTGACAGTACAACTCACTTTGAGGCGCTATCAGCTCCATCCTCCCTGCATCCTCTGAGGAAGGAAGCGGGGCAGGCTGCATTAGTGCCCCACAAGCTTTTGCATCGCCATCTCCTGCAGGGACGCAGGTTATTTTTGGACTGAGGGCGGATCACATTACGACTACGAGAAGACCCCTCAGACAGGAAATCACCCAGCACGCCACCCGGCAGCTCTCGCATTCTTGGCCCTCAGCCGGACTGGCTGAATGCTGATTGGTGATTCTGCTCCAAATGCAGACAGTGATCAGAGAGAGGAAAGCCCAGCAGAACATGAGAGCCATCTTCTTTTTCAACTCCGGATGACCTCTTCTTCACTGAAATGTGTTCACAGAAAGCTCATCAGCCTTGTGTGACACATATGTTACTACAGCGAGCTTGGGCACGCAGTAGTTATGTTATGTCTATATTTTCCTATAGATATTGCTATTGCTCATCATGACTGAAGCCATGATTATATCATTTCTTACACTCACAATTCATAATTTGTGGTCTTGTGAAGCCAAAAGGCTTTAATTTAAAGTTGTGGCAGGTTTATCTCTAGTGTCTTCAAAAATCCCATAATAACCTTTCAGCATTTTGTAATTCAAGCGGTCTGAAAGAACACTAGAATCTGCACCTCTCCTTGGCTCTGTATTCAGGCTTTAGAAAATGAAGATGGTGACGGATACTTTCTGGCCAATCGTAGGTCATTTCAGACAGCGTGTGGTCCTCTTGGCTGGTCTACACTGTGTGTCTTAGTAACAGATGACATCACTAGTCGACTGGCTGTTGACACAAGTGATGTGCCTTAAGATCTAAAGTTATCATACTTACATCGTAAGCATTAATCTCAATGTAAGCATCTTTTTTTTTTTTTTAGCAACTTATTGAAATGACAACAACAATGGACTGATTCCACAATGGTCTACAGAAGTAAGGACAATTAAATCAATGCCTCTACATGACTGAAATGTTTTCTGGATCGTTACCATGCACCAGCCAGACTCTGCATAATGTAGTCATGTGTTGTGCTATTTGTTTCATACGAACATTCCTGGGGTTAACTGAGAAACCACACAGTTATTATGTGGGAAATATCAAAGGCTGTGCGGCCACCAGGGCTGAAGTAGAGAGCGTGGGAGGTTTGTGACATACCCCCGAGTTCTCTCCATCTGCCCACCGAAAACATGCATGCACTGTGTTTGTGTCCTTGTGAGTGCAGTTTGTGTGCATGCCTGTACTGACGGGACAGGGTAACCACGCTGCATCTGATCAGGTTGTTTGGCTGTTTTTGCTGTGGATTTCCACCTCATTTCAATGAGGCATTATCACACCATCAGCCAAACACCTCCCACAGTAAACCCTCGATAAGGCCAGGAGAAATGTGTTTTAAAATGAGCAACATGCTGAGTTTTTGAAATACGAATACAAATTACCAATAGGCGTATATTGTTAAATCAAATCTGGATAATTGTGTTTGTTAAAAAATGATTAAATATAAATGATTTTCAGGATAAAAATCAGCTACATTGACTTTTATTAGTTTTGAAAGGTTTGTCCATGCACCTCTGTTTTTTTTCGAGAAGGAATGTGTGCCAGTTTCTACTTTATTGGTGTTCACATCAGTCTGACCTCAGGGTGCAAAGGGCTGTTGCTTCCCCGTTACTTCACCGGCTCAGGTTACACACCAACCCATTAAAAGGAGGTGACCACTGCTAGAAACAGGCCGGCTCTCTCTCACATGCAAATTAAGTAACGTGTCAAATCTGCACAACACCATGTAGCATTTGGCATCCATTACGGATTGTTATGTATGGGCAAATAAAACATCAAATGGATCCCAAATGCACTCTTCACTCAAGACACCCAATCACTCCCTTCACACACTCACGCCAATACACACATATATGAACCTTGTCCATGGTTGCCTTTGTAAGTAATATAGTTTTTTACTGGTGACCTTAGAAAGAAATATCTGGAATTGGTCTTGTTAGCTCACATTCAACCCCTTTCTTGTAACCATGGCATGAAAATAGGCATAATCACCTCTTATTGACCATGGGACACTTGACACTATAATAAATACTATAAATGTGCAAATCCATGCAAGTGCAGACATATACAGTAAGTATACTGTCCCCAAAAGAGCAATTTTCAGAGAGATATCCTGCAGTTTTGGGTTTCAGCTCAGTAATAGGTATTATTGGCCTTTCCAGGACTATGAATGTTACTGACACCTATTTTATTCAGTGCTTATAGGTCAGGTTTCTCACTCTGCTTGACCAACTTTGATGAGACTCTGGAAAGATACACACAAGCTCAAGTGCAGCCTCCTCTCATGCCATTAGCATCACAAGTAAGCACAAGAATTCAAGAAGTGGTGGATAATGTATAGCTCTAAATGTGTTTTTTATCTTGTCTTTTGCCCACTTCAAGCAGAAAATAGCCTTACATCTCGGTTCGTATCTACATGTGATGAAGGACGTACCAGTGTCTCTTCACTCGGTACAAAGGGCAGCAGCTGAAGATGCTAGAAAACAGTACAGAGGATAACTATAAATAAATGCGTAAAAGGAGAACTTCTCGTCCAGACAACCTTGGTACAGTACATTCATGGGTTGGAAGGTAAAGAGAGAGTGAGGCAGAGGGAGTCAACCGTCTCCCCCTCTTTCATCATTTCCCTGCACCCTCCACAGTGCTGCTGCTGCACCAGAACCCACCTTCATTAAAACTCACTAGAGGGTTATGAATGGGCCTGTCTGGCCTGCTGCACAGCCTTGAAAGCCCAGCTGGTTCCTATTACAAACTCTCACCATGCACTTGTGTGTGTGTGTGTGTGTGTGTGTGTGTGTGTGTGTGAGCAATAGTGTGGGTGAGAGAAATATACGAAAGGGAGCCCAGTCATCTCACACTGAGGGGTAACAGGTTCTGGTTAATCCTTGGCAGGTAGCTCTGATGAGACCCAGAATTCAGGTGCTGCCAGAGAAGAGCAGAGGTGGGGGAGGGGGAGGGACCGTCTGTAGGTAAAGTGGAGATGGAGAAAGAGATGGAGCCTTCATTTTCAGACCTTATACGGAGTCCATCTGAACCTCCAAGACCTTCATGTCCACTTCTCCCTGTAATCCCATCCACCTCAACCTTGTTTCATCTTCTTCCTGCTTCCACCATCCGGTTCACATCACTTGTGTCTTTCACTGCCTCTCCACTCTTCTCCTTTCACCTGCCTGCCCTTTGTAATATAAAGTAATAAATAAAATGGAAGTGTTGTCCTTTTCTTTTTTTTTTTTTTGGCCAGGCATTATTTCCCTGGCCATGATCCAAACATGAGGATGGGATATCGGGCCCCACGCCAGACATTTTGGGCCCATTTTTATGAAAGTGTATAAATCTGAGCAAGCCACAGAGGGGAGGTATATACGCTCAGTCTCATGGCCTTTTGTTCTCATGTTGGTCTCTTATTGCCGGGGCAAGGAGAGGAGGGTGATGACTGAAATAAAACTGTTCAAATGAAAAGGCCATGGTACAGTAGCTTCATGTATCATCCAAACAAGGGCCGACTTCGTGCATGTTCGACTCTTGGTGGTCGATTTGTTAAGGAGAATAATGGGAGTTACATGATTACGTGATTATGGAACATAATTGCGACATTAATCTGTGTTATCCCATCATAGTCTTTTTTTGCTTTATATCCGCATAAATACAGTCCCTTGTGTACATTTACCCCATATACACAAATAAAAAGTCAAAAAGACCATTCATAAGAAAGGAAATATTACAGCACGGCTGGTTTAAAAATGCACTGGTGACATTTTAGACATATTGCTGAACGTCAGTCTGCCTTGAGTGACAGATGTTAGACAGCAGCACACTGCTGTGGTAATAGTGACAAGGGAGATAGAGACATGAAAGGAGGACATGTCTTTATTTATGATAGCACTTTGTTTGTTGGACAATGTGGTTTAAATTTAGTCCACTCACACTAAACCCCCCAGCCCCCCTCCCACTATGTATTCCCAGGCTTGAGTAAATCGCCTCACTTACGTCGAGGTTTATACATTCTCATGCCCTTACAAACACCAGCCTCTCTGCTCCCACCCCCCTACAAACATTTTTTTTTTCATCCCCTCTTTTCTTTCTCCCATCAGTAACACCCTCATTCACAATAGTAACCTATACACCCCCCTCAAAACCATCCTAAACTGCTGCACAGTGCAACACATGTGCTTCCAATTAGGTTTTCTTTTGTGAAGAATTGAGGCTCCTCAGGCCACCGCCTCCTTCTTGTATTCACACACCCCCACTTTAGTTCACATGAACACATAAGTATACAAAACATTAGGAGCTCCCCCCTTAATATTGACTTACAACCCCCTTTGGCACAGTGTTCAGTCTTCTCATTCTTCTAGTCCTCTCATTTCTTGAATTAAATTTTTATTGTGTCCCTTCTGCTGTCAGATGCTTTCAGAGGTAAATTCATACACAAACAGTAGAATTGTGCATGTCTACATACTGTCCAAAAATCTCTTTATTTATATAACTATTGATCTTACCTTACAACACAGAAAACAACATGAACGGATAATACAAGTAACTAAATTAACTAAATTAAATCCCCAGTAATCACTTTTATATCTGAGCCATCATTGTTTGTCTCTTAGGAGTTGTCACTGTATTGCAGCCCACTGAGAGACTACAATGTTAAGAAAATCACCAATTTTGTGAAGTGCCGGCTGTGACCACTAGAGGAGCCCCTATGACACATGAACACCACAGTCTATTCAGTCACAAACACAAAAACTATAGTTGCTTGTTTAGCAGTCCATGCAGTCTTTTTGTTTGTTCTACTTCTTTGCATTCATTGCTATCAACTTCATCTTTCAACCACTAATGGTTAATGTGGTCTCCTCTTACCCTCAAACAGCGGAGGAGTCTTGGGGGTCTTCCATCACACATCAGTCAATATCAGACTATAAATACAACTTTTATAAAATGGGAGAATTTGAGCATGTGCACGTACCTGTTAGTTTATTTTTTGACAGTGACTTACATAGCAGCATTGTTTAAGTGTTGTTGTTTTCTAGGCCGCTGCTGCGGTTTGTGATTGAAATTACTGTTGCCAAGGAAACGTTCTAATTTGGCTTCATTGTAGACATTGTGGTTTGAGCAACAGGTGTCTGTTATTTTTGGTTTCTTTGTTGCACGGAGCTGTGTTAAAGTACCTTTGTTTGTGTGTGTGTGTGTGTGTGTGTGTGTGCAACTGTGCGTGTGTGTGTCTGCAAGGGTGTATGCACACGGGTTTGTGTGCTGATGTGTGTCCTACCATGCTACCTTTGCATCTTCAGAGGGACAGAAATACACAGCTTCAAGCTGAGACAAGCAGGAGCAAATAAGGCTCTGAGCTCCACACCCATGGGATCCATAGCATTTGTTTACCAGCCCCGCTTGAAGGTGTGAGATTTGAAAAAAAAGGGCTTCTTGTTTGGTTCACATAAGCAAATCAGGCAAGAATGGAAAAAAATCAGGTTACCAAAAGTTGTCGTGTGCTCTGAATCAACCGCCACTCAATTTGACCTTTTAAATGTTCCATTCCTCTGCTTCACTGAGCTGACACACGAGGGTTTGACCTGACAGGTAGATACAGCCTGATTAGACTTCACAAACAGCAACCCGCTGTCTACGATATGAAACCGAGAGTGGGCCATGCTGGCTGTTGATTTAAATGACAGATCTTCAGACTCTGCAGCCTTGTCACAATTCAAAATTAACATCTTTGAAATATAGCTGATTATCTGGCACCATATCCACAAAATATATGCTGAAAGTTTACTGTTGAAGACTATGTTAATGATGCAATGGAACACATTCTAGTCAACTGGGTCGAAGGGCAAATTCATAAAGTAGGCAGGCTTTTTTAAAGGTTGTGCTATTTCGCTAAAGGTATTGAGTTTTTTGTGTTGGTCTGCTTTACATTCATGGTGGAGATCTACTATTGAACATTTCTCTTTTCATCTGCAGATTATGAAACAAAAAAGTGCAACTTAAGTTTTTACATAGTCCCTCATGTGAAATTCAAAATATTTGAACCCCACTGGCTCCAGCAAGGGCTTAAGTGACATTGCAGTGCTAAAGTTAATGCACATGGCTGAGAAGGCAGGGCAAGTTAAGCACCTTTCAAACGCAGTGAGTCAAACCTCTTTTACATATGGAGAAGGCATGCATTAGAACAGCATTTTAAAGCATAACCAAAGAGTAAATTGGTTAAAATGGGACTAAAATATGTATTTGACCAGAAGTACAGTTGTAACACCATCATATTGCACTTGCACAGTAAGTTATATGTGAGTTGCGTCCAAATTTATGAATGGGATAAAACTACAGAATAAAAATTAATATTTCAAGTGTATTGTAGATCAACACTGATTTATTTTGGGTACCAGGAAAGATCAGGTTCCTATCCAAGGTGTAACCTGGTCAGCTGGGATTGACTCATGCAACCCTACGACCCTGTGAAGGATCAGCGGTTACATATAATGGATGAAAATTCAGGCAAGAAAATCAGGACTTTGGCCCCATCTGCATGTAGCAAGTTGGTAGTAGTTTACTCTAACTCAATGCATCAGCTGATGGCTCTCTAAAGACCAAAGGGACCTGCTGAGTCTATATTCATCCAGTATATCAGAAAATCCTGCAGTCCAGCCAGTTCATTCAGACAGACACGCACAGAACTAATCTCAAAAGTACGTGAACGGGGGTTCAAATAGCTGCTCGGAAGAAAAAGGCTAATGAGTTTTGCACAGCTCAACATTTAAACCATCCACATCGTAGACAACTGCAGACAGCAGCTGTGCAGAATTTCCACCACAGAGCTGTCGACATGGTGCTGCACTTCTTAGTTTACAAGAGCTGAGAGCTTGCTAAAATACTCCACTATTAGCAAGGTCTCAGAGAATTCTTCACTCATCTCAAAGCAATTCAACCTTCTGTGAAAAGTAGCAAACTCAAAAACCAGAGGTAGCAGAAAGGCCTGTGCAGTGATTTTCGCCACACGGTCAGAGAGCTGCTTCGGGCACAGCCACACGAATATACCTGACTCTTGCTGCTCCCTTTGCACATTCAAGGTATTTAGTGATAAATGTCTCACAATTGGGGGGCTCTTTTGACCTTAGCCACTGTATCCACCCACCGCAGGCGCTGAGGAGCCTAGCTCCCTCTGACCTCCTGCTTGGTTCATCAATGTTTGCCAGAGAGAGAAGCACCAAGGAGGGGAGGAAAAAAGTGCTCTCGCCCTATGACCTCTCTCCTGGCCCTAAGCAGGGAGCAGGGTTGAGACCACTGCGCCACATGAGGCTCCACTGCATGGCGCTTTCCCCCTCTGTTATTCCAACTCTCTGGTTACAGTCCTAAACCCAAGGGGGTCTTAAACAGGGGCCTCGGGATCACAGGCTTGAC
>JAPZDX010000023.1:7761072-7776834 GCA_029783625.1 Naso annulatus | reverse complement strand
TGCAGGGTGAACCCTTATGGGAACATTTTAGAAACTACTGTCACACATGAGAGTAAGCAAGACACTAATTTGTCTTGTTGTTTCGTTTGTTTTAATTTTAAAATAATTGCATACCGATAATTTTAGCTGTACTTTATTCGTGAAGGCCTGTTAACCATGAGCTAAAAGGAGGGTCCCAGCCTGTCTGTGCACTATATTCTGCAGGTCCAGACCTCCTCATAACTTGTAGCTCACCCTCATAAACACCTCAGAGTATTTCCTGTTCACTTTGTGCTGATCAATAAAAAACAGTCTTCTTTTTTGACTCAGCCACATTGAATATAAATATTGAGTCACATCTTTTTTCAAACAGTTACAAAATATGTTTAAAAGGAAAATGAGGAAGATATATAATGCGTGCTTTTAAATAACTTAGCAATATCAAAATCAATCAAACTTGGTTGTGCGGGTTGTCACCAAGACCATCAATGAGAATCCAGTTGGAGCAGGGCAAACTGCTGCTCGCTCTATTTTTTTTTTTTTTTTCAGATTTGTGTGCTTTCTTATCTACAATAATCAGAAACAATGACCCTGCCTTGCTGGAAATCAAATCAAGAATTTCTTCTGCCACTGGAAAAGAACAAAGAAAAGAGAAAAACTGGGCTTTTGAGCCACAGTACAGCTCCAATCTGAACAAACAACCGCCATTTGGGAAAACCTCCCATGGCAACAGCAACAGTAATAACAGATTATAATAGTGATTCTCACAGAAGTTCCACTGGAACCTGCTGCTTTTAACAAAAGTGAGAAAATTGAGCTCCAACGAGTATTAAGTCTGCTAAAGGAACAATAAAGATGTTTTCCTCATGAATGAAACAGTCTAAACAGTTTTCTTTAAGACATCAGCCCTCTTTTTCCATACATCCAACCTCATCATAAACAACCTTGTTAGAGTGAGTCATAAGGCGCAACCTACACTGCACGCCCATATGATACTTCTGCATGTACTGTATGCATGTGTGTGTACGGAGGCTGGCGAGCCGAGGATATTGATCACATATGGATTTTCAAACCGGTGGTACTTCGCCGGCTCCATTAGCAGCCCCGGATCGGGTTTCATTGGCCTGATAGGAGCCTCGTCTGAGAGGAGCGCTAGCGGGTTCTGCGGTGACAGGAGCTGCCTCACCAGGGGCAAAAGGAGGGGGGGTGATGGAGGAGAGGAATGGGAGAGAGGGACAGTACGTCTCACTTCATCTCAGTCAGTCTCGCACTCGCTCTGACTGGACCTCTTTGTTTTCTGTTAATGAACTCCCTCGTATCTATTCTTAAAAGGACAGCTTGGGTCCTTTGTGCCTGAGGGCAGCCATTAGGGGTTTAATGGTGTTGCTGACTAATATCTGGTCTGGCGTCACTGTAGCTCACTGCAATTTGGGGTCTCCTCTGCCTGTCTTCACTTTGTTACATCTGACTTTTTAACGATGTAAAAACAAAAACACTGAAATAGTTGTTTTTTGTTTTTTTATTTCCCAGTTAATATTAAGAATGCACCAAAACTAATATGATTACAGCAGAACTGTCGAAGGAAAAAAAAGTTAACCAAAGAAGCAGTTTACTGACAACAACAAAAAGCATTGTCGCTCTTCATTTTTGTTGCCAGGAAACGTCTGAATAGATTTCTGTTCTTTTATCTCGGAACAGTGTGTTACTGATCTGTTTCTCAGAGCAATGACCAGTTCTATTGCTTAGACAGCCTGCTGTACAATGACCCTGAAGCCAAACACATTTTTATGAACAACACGCTGATGTGAGGAAATTATTTTTTATGTCAAAGTTTTTCACAATACAACACCCTCCAAAAAAGAGCTGCTGCTGAAACAATGTTATGTTAGTGTTACTTACTATTTAAAGGACCGTTACAGTCTGTTTTTGACTTCTCAACATTGGCAGAGATCCCTATCCTCTACAAATGTCGTTAAAATTCGACCATGTGTTTGCCTATGTAGATCTCAGACTGCATTTCTAAACCTCATTTACTGCCATTGATGTTTAAACAGGATATAGAGACACTGTAGGACACTTGGAAGTTGCCAGGTATAGGTAATTCACCCTTCTAAAGAGAACACCTGCGCTAATTTGGTCAAAAATTGCTGAGCGAGAGAGAGAGAGAGGATCCATTGAGATGAAAGTTATTACACCTGGAAAAATAGTTACAAGTGCTGCCTTCCTAGCTCGAATATTAGCGTGAAGAAGAATTTTGACACAGACGTTCTTTTTAACTAACGTTGTCACACATATTCAGGGACTTTCAGTAACGTTTATTGAATATGGACAAAATGTAAACAAACACAATATCTCATGGATAAAGCTGTTTGGGAAAAAATGCGCAGGGTTTATTTAATCTATGTGACCAATGTTGACAAAGGACAATGACACGTAATTACGCTAGTATGGTCCTTTCAAAGAGTTAGTGTATATTGTCTTACACGCCTCAAACAACAGGGCAGTAAATGTAGCATCAAACTTGAGGCCACATGTCCAGATCAAACGAGTTTTGCTTCTACTGTCCCTTTTTCCTCACCTGACAAATGCTGTTACCATGGTTTTGACAGTTAGCGGGCTTCACTCATTTGCATTGCAGTACAGCAGCTTTCTCTCTCCTGCTCGCTGCCTGTCTCTCACTGGCACATCTGCAGCGTCTGCTTGTCTCTAATCCTTAGATGTAACCATCGCACCTGCTGCTTTTCACAGAGTTAACTGAAAGGTTATTCGATTTGGAGCAATTCATACAGCTGTCAAGTGTTATTTGTCTTTGATGCTGGTGCTCTCGCAGCAGAGAGTTTTGGTCGCTTTAAGCAGGCCTACTGTATTTCAATTTCAAATTGGACATTTCTAAACATAAAATCTGATCTGATGATCTAAGACAATGAATATGGCCTAACAGGTTTGGTATGTTGCGTGGCCAGGTAGCATTAATAAATCAGTCACTCACTGACAGGGACTAAGACTCACACACAAACACAGAGAGAGAGAGAGAGAGAGAGAGAGAGAGAGAGCGAGAGAGAGCAGACAGTGAAACAGTAAAACAGTGGGCTCCTTGTGGCCTCTGTCTAGCAGCTCCGTCTCAGTTCTATCTGAGGTTGATGCCACAGGCTGGATGCACTCCTGCTGAGATCAGAGAGTTAGCTGGGACAGGAGCAGTGCATCCCTGTGTGTGTGTTTGTGTGCTTGCGCATATGCACGTGCACTGTGCGTGCACATCTCTCTCTTATGCCTCACATTCCGAAATCTCCTTTGAGTGCACGTGCGTGTGCATCTCTGTGTGTGTGCTCTGCTAAATTGTGTGGCGCATGTAAGTGCACTGGGAAAGTAGCAGGGCCTCCCTGAACAAAGGCTCAGCTCTTTTCTGAACAATTAGCTCCGCTAAAAAGGACATCTCTTCCTCCATTAGTGGCACCACGTGCCCCCCATCACTCCATTGTGCAGATAATTCAATTATCCCCACCCCCCTCCGAGTCTCTTTGCCTCCCAGACCTCCCTCCTCTCGTCGTGCCCTCCCTCCTCTCTGTTGCCACCGCTCTCCCAGATAAAGCTCCGCTACTCCCTGAAGCTGAAGGGAAAACACATCAGTCTGCGGTTTTAATTTATTTCTCATTGAATAAGCGAAGGTTGTACATCATTGTAAGAAGTGACACTGAAAGCAGAATGAAGAATATTGTTGGTTGTAAAATAGGGTTGCTTGTTGTACTTTGACATGTGTTGTAAAAATGTAATTTATATTACATTGTGATCATAGGGAGGATTTGAACTTTACCTACTATAAGACAGAGTTGATTCAACTATAAATGCACATTATGAAAAACAGTAAGAGGTACTAACTCTTGCCATTACCGGTGAACACTCATTGTAGTTAACAGTCTGTGGATATTGCTAAGCTCATGATAGAAACATTAAAACAATAGGTGGTCTCTCACAGGCTTCATTAAAGCGCCACCTTTCCTGATGAGCTGGCATCTGTTGCATCATCTCCCGTCAGTGATTGCATGCGTTATAGAACTGCATGTTCTCCAACTGAAGCAGTTCGTAATTAGTCAACTATCAAGAGGAACTTACAACACTAACACTTCCTAGAAATAAAAGTCATAAAACTCTGGGAAAGGGAAGTCTAAAAATCAGATATTTGGCTGACTCTTTCTCTTTAAAGTGCAAACAGGAGCGTCAGAGGTCTTTTTTCAGACAGGGTGAATAACTGACAGCTTTTAGAGAAGGAAAATACTGGGACATGTCTTGAGGTCAAGAGCATTTATTTAGATAAAAAGAAAAAAACAATGTGTTTTCCCGAAATCATTCTTCCGAAACTTCAAGGCTGTACTTTAATTTATGGAGTAGAAATTCCAGAGTGACTAAATGCCCCATTTCAATGCACAATGCAACCACTTCTCAGAGGTCTAATGTGGAAACTTCAAATTTCTAAAAATACTTCAAAACCTACAAATGTACAGTGTATTGGTAACAGATTGGCTCTTTCCTCTGTTTATTGACAAACACCTCTTGCATCAGAACTATCATCACACTACACGGTTCAAATCTAGGACGACATCAGCGTTGCAACCCGTTCCTCCACAGTTGTCTGTCGCTTTTCCGTGTTTCCACTCTTGTTTTGTTTTATTGTTGGAGGGGGGAAGTGTGCGCCGGCCTGATTAGCATCACTGTTTCCTCCTTTCCCATAACCCCCCAGACCCCCGCAGGCTGCCTGTTTACTTTTAAAAATAAAAAATGGGCCTGCGCCCGTGAGGACGTGCCCCTCATCAGAGGCGAAAGCCCCCCTCCCGTCCCCCACTCTCAAGGCTCCACATCTTAGATCCTCCTCCCCTCGTCTCCGCTCCTCTCGCCAAGCCAGTCCCAGTCCTGTGACTTATCCCTCTCCTTATCCGTCTTCTCTCCTCAAACTGTATTCCGCCCACTCTCCCTCGCTTTCCACCCCGTTCCCCTCCTCTTCCAACTGTCCAGCTGTCAAATCACATCAAATAAAACAGGCCAATGGTCCCTGAGTGCCAGATCACAGCTGTGTCTGCGTGTACTAAATGGGAGGGCATGTTTAAATGTACAGTGAACTCATGAGTGCCTGTGTGCATGTGTGTGTGTGTGTGTGCCTGCTTTACTGAATGGGGGGATGCAGTAATACAATACACACCACAGTGCAGGGTGTGAATTTAATGAATGAATATGTGGAGTGTGCATCACGGCAGGATGTTGGTGGGGTGCGTATACATGTGTGTGATTGTGTCTCAATGAAATTGCAGAAATACACGCTCACTCTGTTTTTTTTCCCACACACTCACGCATACACACGCAGTGAATTTCCACAATGGAAGTTCACAGCAGGACCTGCAGTGTGTGTGTTGGATAGTGAAGAGTAGAGCTGGGTCAGTGTAAACACTACCATGGCATGGCTGTTGTCAGGAAGCCGTTTGTGTGACATTGGGCTCTGGGCCAAACATGCGATGGTCCTTTAACATACAACATCCCAGTCTGACATCTGCTCTGTACTCTTTCTTTCTCACACTAGCACATTTCATTTTAACTACACCCGATCCATCCTGGAAGAGGTGACTTAAGCTTGTTAACTTTCAAAGTTAAATAAAATATATCAACCATTTATCCAAGACAGTGCATTTAGTTTGGGAGATAGTTAGGAAGGACCTGCCTGCCATTACTTTAATAAAAGTAACTTTATTTTTTATTTATGGACAGTAACATAGGTTGGAAGTTTTGGAAAACACCAACCTTTAAACCACAGAGATTCAATTAAAAGCTAAACTGACAGCTTTCTCTCTGACGTTCTGCACATGCGTGTGCTGAGTCTCACTAGCAACACGTTTTAGGGGAAGTAAAGGAGTCATTATAGGTTAGCCATGGTTGGGAAACCATTACCACAACCTGCTCTGAGGCGTGTCCACAGTGCTTTGACCCTACTCTGGAAATCTATCTCTGTCTCAGGAATGGATCGACAGAACTCCACATTTTTGAATTGCTAATGAAAATGCAAAACAGCCCATCATGGCTTGACTAAGCTCAGCCTAAAGTGCTACAAAGAAAAGCCTTATACCTGTACCATGCAGCACACAGACACGGTTAGTAACTAGCTGGTGAAGATGGCGTGATATTTAGCAGATTAAGAGCCAGGAATTCCCTCAGGAGTTGGTAGGGACCAAAACAGAGCTAAGTGATGATGAATTTTCCCTAAGTGGCGGAAAAAGTTCTCAATAAGATCTGTAATGATGATCATATGTCACTAACGTGTTCACAACTTGTTTCTGCTGCTATGCAACTTCAATGAATTCAGTGAGATGAATTTGCATTAATACATTTTTGTTTTTATGAATGTACTATTTCTGTTACGGTTTTACTTTACATCTGAATCAAACAGAACAAACAGAAAAAGCTCATTATGTTACAGAATATCTTCAGCTGACTGACTGTGATGTTTCCTGATTAACTGAATAAAATACATAACATCGTCATTATCAAAAACAGCACAACCACATATGTGACTTCAAAATCTCTGAAGTGCAAAATCACTTACACAGCAGGAAGAATCTGAAATCTCTTGCACCTCCATTTCTAATTATGCACTCATTGAATAAAGAGGGCTCTGAAAGAGTGCGAGCAAAATATTCAAGCGCTAACTGCTTTTTCAGTTTGAGAGAAATGAGTCAAAGCAACGGTTGTAAGGTGTCAAGACCGTGTCAGAGGTTATTTAACTGCTTTTGAGGTTAGCACAGACTCATAATGTCATTTGCTGGCTGAACAAAATGCTCAGTCAGCTCTATATGACACCACCAACAGGGTCTAAATGACTGTCAGAACATGTCCAGGTGGCTTGAATGCTCTTAGACCTGTGCTCTGCATAGTGTTGGATTTAGGAGAAGGATGAGAAGAAAAAAAAAAGGTCAAAGCTCGGTTGTTTTTTTCCACTCAGCAATGTTTATGTCAACGGTTTGGAGCTGGGAGCAAAGAAGTGAGGGCTCCAAAGGAGTGTGTCTCTGGCAACAAACATCAGCAAATCCCATCAAATCCTGACTCCGTCTCATACACACGCACACACACACACGCAGACACATATGCACACTCAGCCCCCCTCCACCTCTCCAGAGACCAAACTAGAGGCTTGGGAAAAAGATGGCCGCCCTTTGGCCCCCTGTCTTACCCCCCTGCATCCAGCTCAGGGAGGTGACGGAAGAAAGCTTGTGCCCCCCAGCACCCCTACCCTACTCCCGTGGCGTGCGTCCCAGTCCAGCAGCATCAATCACTTTTGAGGACGAGTAGGAGCCAGAGTCAAACACAGGCAAATGCACTGGAAGGAATGTTCCAGTTTAAAATAAAACTGAAAGGGGGCAAAAATGAAGTAGAGAACTGGAAACAACAAAATGAACGGCATGTGGTTGTGAAGAGAGAGAGACAGAAAGTAAAAAAGGGAGAGAGGGAATATCTGGTAAAGGCATTGCCCTTAAGGTCAACATCAGCATCATCAGCAGCAAACAGGCCAAGTTAAAATTGTGTGTGTGTGTGTGTGTGTGTGTGTGTGTTTGTGTTCTAAAAGGCTAAATGAAGGACTTTAAATTTGTTTGTCATGATCTAAGACATGTTTGCTGGAGTGTTTGATTTGACATCTATTTACAGTAAGCTAGTTTTTTTTTTTTTTTCCTTTTTCTTCTTCTTAACAATCATGACATGTCCACAGTATAAGTGAAAAAAGGAGGTCACTTTTGTGGTCCTTTATTTTTTAAAGATCAACACTTGTACATATTTTGATTTCCAACTAGCTGCAGCAAAATTGCTTACAGACAGCTCTTTATTAGGAGTGATGAAAAATGATTAATGAAATAGTTACATTCCAAAAAAAATGCCAAATTATTGTCAAACAAATGTGGCATAGTAAATATAGACCACGTGCATTTTGCCCCTTATGCTAAAACCGCATACAGTATTTGAGGTCAAACTGTCAGTGTCTGTTTCTTACCTGTCGGGCACATGTCGTGTCCATTGGGAACCTCCTGCAGGGGAATATCCTGGATGTAAAGGGGCTGTGACGGGTAAAACTGCTGCTGAGGGTGAACTACGCCTGGGAACTGGGTGTGAGGGCCCACTGCCACCCCCCCGCTCTGCCTCTGAAGACAAACAACACATAGAAGCCTTTGGTTTAGTTAAAATGAGCAGAATGGACACATGTTATAACATGGTTCGACTCAATATGTATGTTTGATTGTATCTGCTTAAAGAGTTAAAGAGCAATTCCCCACACTTTACAGATTTGAAAACTAATATGTGAACCTGAATTCAAGATAAAAATACACATTTAAGCCATGAAAATGGATCCTCTTTTTACAATACAAATCACTTAGCTCAATAAAAGGTTTATAATGCCAAGACAATGAGCTGTGAAAAATATATCAATTTGGTATGAGGCAAGGGTTACATAAATGGGGTCTTCCTAAAATGCTAGAATAAAATAAAACATTTCAGTTTGGGTGAAATTCAAGTTATAAAATTAATGATTTCATTCATTTCTTTAACCACCAAAGGGACGCTGCAGCTTGCCAGAGTTTTACTATTTTGAAAACACATCACTGTGTGTGTGTAATAATAAGTTAACCCAGAGTTTTATTTGTTCACCATTAAAAGGGGGGTGGGGGGGTTAGTGAAAGATTTAACTGGAAACAACACTTGAAGCTATCCAGTTGCTTTGGCTGAAAGTGTAGCCTAGGCTTTTGAAAACAGTATTTTTTTTTTCTTTGTTTTCCTGCACAGATAACCCTTGCAGCTAAATTTGCCTCATTCGGTTTATCTTTGCTGTGTTGTTTTATCCTGCTTATCACAGAAATGCTCACGTAAGAGGCTGCACTGAGGGGGAAGTCTCAGTCAGCACTTGACAGGGAAGCAAGAAGAGATATGAAATTCTATGTGGATACAAGAGATAGTAGGGAAGAAGATAGCCACTTGGCAATTTTTAGCATATCGAAACCTACATTTGGCGACAAACAAAAAACTCAGTGGATATTGTTGGATGTTTTCTCTTTGGAAGTGATGTGAACAGGAGATTAACGGTTTCTCAGGAATGAGTCAATCTTGACATGATGTGCTCTCTTGAACTTACCATGCCAACAAGTGTTATAAAGTTGCTTTATATTAAAATTTTAAAATTGACATCCAGTGTTTGCAATGTTTTTTTTTGTGCATGCTTTGCTCCTACAGAACATATTAATTTCAGTAAAGTTTCTGAGACTTTACAGAGCATAAATTTATCATTTTATTAATGTGCAAAAATGAAATAAAATAAAATGAAACAGTAAAAGCAATGCTTAAGTCGGGATGGTCGACTGCCAAATGTTAATATGTCATGTAACTGACTGGCTGGCTGATAGAGGAACTGGCGATCTGATAAGCAGGCCCTGTTTAAGAGCAGCAGCATTTATCAGTAGCTGGCCAGCTTTATGGATGGCAAAAATAAAAAGGGAGGCCAGTGTACAAAGTTCCTCAGCGGTTTGCGTGGGACACTGCTGTCCCCTATCAGTTTCATCAGAGTAGGCGTAAAAGTTAGACTGGCATGGAGGGAGCAGCATGGATTATTTATGGATAAGACAGATATAGATGACAAAGATAGCAGTGGAGATATTATCAATAGCACAATATTCTTTGATCAGATTAGGAATTGAGCAACTTTCAAAGCAGAGGTCAGACTGCAATTTGAAAAATGAGCAGCTTGAAGGAGCCATGTGTGACTTTTTTCTATTTGAATTAAGTAGCAGTCTATTGGACTGTTAAAATTGGATATTTTTATATGACACTTAGACTCTAGTCAGTGTAGGTGATGGCACAAAATGATGCTGATTCATAAATGTCAGGATTTTTAATGAACTACTCACTTTTGAGTGAACTACTGATTTGCTGCTATGTACTTTATGGGTTACTGTATAAGTGAACCACGGACTAACTGTGTACCATGCACCAACCTCTGAGGCTGAAAAATGAAGTCAACGAAGAAGTGCTAAAAACTGCAGTTCCCCAACTGGCCACTTGAGGCTGCTTAAAAAACTTGGCCAATCCCAAATAAAGCAGAAATGAACTTGTTTTCAGTGGAACAAAACACTGTATTGGTCTTTATAGCTAATTTCCCCATTCACAACAAATGTAAATGGGCTGAATTTTTATCAAATTTATTTTCTAATTTAATTTATATTCAGGTTTAAATTCATGCATAACTAAAAGCATGGCTGCTTTCACTGACAGCAGCCTCTAGCTGTCTGTGAGGCATCACGCAGCCAATGATAGTTATGCATTTTCTTCCTGTTTTTATCCTCCTGTCTAAATATGGTCACTTCTGGCTCCAAAAAAACAAGAAGTAAAGGTCATTTTGCTAAACTTAAGGCTTTATACCGGTAGCCCACGAGCCAGTGGTTCATGTTACGGTGGTCCGGTCCTCTATTTGCTGTGGACAACGGTCAGGCTGCCTCTTTCTGCAGGACATGCTATGATGTTGTTTGTATTTATCATTAGAACTATTTTAGTGAAGAAAACAAAATGAGCAGGTGTACTGCATGTCTTCCATACAAAAGCCTTGTAAACAAGGCTGAAAATATGATGCTTATGTTATCAATGAACCCTCAGACTGCTTTGAATGCCTTCTTTTAAACATCACATTTGCAGTGCGGTGGCTTGTGGCAATTGCTTCAGGCTGCCAGGAAGCCCTGATTTTTATTTATTTATTTATTTAGTCTTCTTCATGCAGTTTTGGTGAAGCATCTAAAACAGTGACAATCACTAAAGTGTAAACACTTTAGGCCCTGCTGCTTTTTGCTGATAACTCATGTAAATTCAAGAGAAACGTGCCGCTGAGGTGACCCAGGTTCACCTTTTGACCAAGTCCGCCCTGTTATACAGAAGTCTCAATTTCAAAGGCAAGTCCCACCACCTGAGCCAATTAGGACCCAGGGAGCTGTGTCCTTCTATGTTTTCTATCAGGCCAGGGTGGGGTTGCCATTTGCATATAACCCTGGTCTCTTATCCTAATGTGCCGGCTCTCTGCATACAAATGGAGGTATTTATTTTGCTGCTCCTTGGCCTTCACCCTTCAAATGCTCATCTGACAGGAATCCCAATGTTCCCCGGCTGCCACTGTCTCTGACTCTGTATTCAGCTCTCTCATTTGGAAAGCGTTAAGAGCCTTGGTGTTCTTGCAAACAGACTGCTGCAGAAGCACCGTGCGGGTGGCTTAGCTGAGAAAAGTATTATCAGTGGGGATGGTCTGACTCCAATTTCACTGGTTAGTGGCAAGGTTGGAGGCCTACAGGTCTCAGTATTTACAATATTACTCGCTAAAGAGAAGTGCATCTTGTCACAAGGTGGTTGTGCAACATAGCAGAGTTCATACAGGCGATTTCACAGCCTTGTAGAAAAAAAACATCTTGTTCAACAACTCTGTTTCCTAACTTTTGATGAAATTGGGGGAACAGCACGTACAGATGCAGCCACTGTTAGTGCAACTCTGGTGGACTAAACTCAACAGGAAAAGGTTAAGATAGAGTGTGCTTTTTGTGAGGTGAAGGGATCCAGAGCAGCTAGCACACACATCACACACATACACACTGCTCACATGCACCTCCTGCACTGGCATGTGGCTGAGCAGCTAACACACATGTACACAAACACACAAGAGCACTCAATACTGCTGGCTGGCTGTTTGGCAGGTAGCAGAGGCAGCCTTAACGCTGAGGTAATTTATGAGGGAGGTCTTACCATTGCGCCCAGACGGTCACAGGGGTGAAGGGCCGGGTAGGAAGAAACTGGATCCATGTAGTAACTCATCACGGACGCTGCAGACAGGAGAAGCAGGGTCTGCTGAAGGGATCAACACGCAAAGAGACGAGGCAGGGTGGAGCAACCTATCTATCACAAGCTGTTTACACTTTGAGTGCAAGCGTATGTATACTGTGTGTGTGTGTGTGTGTGCGTCCGTGTGTGTGTATAGGTGTGTAGGACAGGAGAAGGGAAAGGGAAAGAGGTTTAAAAAGAGAAAGAAAGAAGGGGGGGAGTGAGAAATTTGAGCTGGTTTTCAATAACCTGAAACATCAGCTCCACAGTTTAAACAGAGAAAACTCATGTTGAACACATAATATCATGTTATCACATTGACTTTCTGACTGACTTAGATTGCAGGGCTCACAGGAGTGTTTTGGTGTATTTCTTTTCAAGTGAGCACTACGGATCCCCATGGAAAAAAAAAAAAAAAAAAGATCTTTGCTGAAGAAAATCCATTCATGCAGACACTCGTCAGCCCAACATTTCCATCACTCCTCTTTCACCGTATCACTCCCTTCTCCTTATGCAAAAACAGCCGCCTCCTCTATTCTGCCTCACCTCTTCCTCCTCCTCTTTCTCCTCCTCCTCCTTCTTCTTCCTCTTCCTCTCTTCCCTCCCCTCCTACACACTTTGCTTATCACTTAACATTGTTTACTTGAAGCAGTCAAAGAAAGAGACTGCAAACTGAGCTAAAGGCTTACATTAGAGGAGGAATGGTGTATGGGCAGTGGAAGGTCTCATCCTCATCACATTCATATGTTAAGCAATCTGGCATATCTAGTTTACGGCAGCTGCTGAGAGACTGAGGGAGAGAGGAGCCACTGCTCAATGCTTGCAGATGTTCATCTGCTCAAAAAGATTCAGATGCTCTTGTTTCAGGAGGGAAAAAGTGCCTATAAACAAAGTGAATAATGTGCAAATCAGTTCTGTCTTTCAAATGCACGCACTACAGTAGGGCTTTTGCATAAATGTCATTGATTGATGAAAAACAAGATATAAAAGAGAGATGCGTTCATAAAGCTCCCATTATGCATTTTGTTATAGGCTACACTATATTTTCAGTGCTGTATTTGAAGGCAGTGGCAAGCCCACAGTAAAGGAAAGTGGAAAAAAAAAATCTGATTAATTAAAAAGACGAGGTTAAAATGTGCACGCAACTTAACTGTGCATTTTATGACGCTTTTGAATGCTGCGGCAAAGGTGGCAAAAATGCGGAGATATGAAGTAGGTCGAATCGAAAGCAGCGCATCTCAATTAAAAAAAAAAGCGCGCTGCACGCTTCAAGAGAATTCCTGACCGGAAAAAGAAAAACTTTAAAGCCAAAACTTTTACCCTGGCGCATCAAAAAAAAAAGCACCTAGCAGCATCTTATCCCACATCTTGTCATCTCGTAATTCGATTTACTGTAAATTTCGGCACAATAAAACTTTACACTTACCGTCTGTGGTGAGAGAAGTTTCCTGGGAACTGGAAGCGCTGGGCAGCTGTGTGTGACAGCTGAGCGGTGGACTGCAGAGATGCTGTACCTGCTCGCAGCGAATCCCTCAGAGGAAGGAATATTATGCACACTTTTAGTCCCTCCCTCAATCACACGGTGATCCCCCCAAATTCTATTTTCCTTGGCATGTAGCCTCTTTGGACTTCACATGCAGATACAGCGCAGGTGTGATCTTGCAGAGAGCCTTTGGTGGCCAATAATGGATTTAGCCTGACCTAAGTTTCCCAGCCTAATATTCCTCTGTCATCCGCTTAACTGTAATATCCCAAAATCCCGTGGTGGGAGCATACTTCTGCAATAACAAGTCAGATAGGAAGTTTCGTTTCTTTGCTTTGCAGGGTGTGATTTTGACCCATTTTGTAAATAACACAGAATATCATCTCCTTGCTTTGCAATCTTTTGGGTAAACTTGTTTGTTTAAAATAAAGCTAAAACTGAATTAAGTTTGGTTATTTGTTTGTACATTTTCTTACAGAAACTTCAAGGTAAAGCGGGAAAAGAAGGAAGAAAGAGGCAGGAAAAGGTCACATGTATAGGAGATGTGATGATCGTGACAATGGAAGATTTTCCTGTCATGTTGTCATCTGACCACCAACAACAACAACAACATCAGTGTCTTGCATGGTGAACCTCTAAAATCTGACACTAAAACAATACTAAAAGACACCATTTAAAGGACTGTGGATGTCAAATCAACCTGTCTCTAGTCTTGCCAGAATGTGCCTGAGCAGCATCTGGTTCTTGAATAATTTACTGTACATCACTGACTATCATATCATCCTCCACCTCATCTCCTAAACCAACACTGAGTGAGATGCCGATTAAAGCTATGACAGACACGTTGACCACTCTTCTGCGAAATGAGAAGTTCCCCACTACGACGCAAGATCTACATCCACCTGCTCTGATAGAAGTTGGTGATAACCAGGGAGAAGTGAGAGGATTTATCTATTTGCTTATTTATCGCTATATTTGTTTATTTATTTCCATGCTGCAAGTTCATAAGCTTTACGCTGCATTGCGAGCACTGAGTGTGGAGTCTCTCTCTCTCTCTCTTTATGTCTGTCTGTCTCTCTCTTTCTCTCTATCAGCTTAACACTCAACACTTGCGAGTCATCTGAAACACCTTGTGACTCCATGATAATTCCGTGACCCCAGTGCAGCATTTGTTTGAATTAGAAAGTGCACGGTTCAAACTTCCTGACAGCCACTGCTCTTAACAGTAAATCTTAAAGTCTTGAGGTGAGTAGATATGTGTGTGTGTGTGTGTGTGTGTGTGTGTGTATGTGTGTGTGTGTGTGTGAGTGAAGAGCTAAGGGTTGGGTCAAGTCCAAGGTGAGAGGCGTGAAGAAGTACCATAAGGGGCTCAGTGGCAGGGAGCCTGCATTTTCTCAAGACCTCGTCTGAATCCCTCTGCTTTCTGTGGGCCTCAGCGCCTCAGGGCCCCCAGGGGACACAGATGGGCAACACGTCGAGGGCAAAAGGCGAGGGTATGACTTATTGCCATGTGGAGAGAAAAGCACGGGACGCGCCCCTGCAATGAGACCAAAATTGAATAAAAGCGAGGATGAATGCGATCCAGATCTACAGCCGATGCCCCGGCAATGCTGTTTCAATTAGCCGGCTCACCGGTTCAAAGGCGAGGCCCTCGATACACTTCTGCTCCGCATGAAGCCACTATCATCACGTTGCCCCCTTTTGCCTTTCGCCCCACCATTACGGTGCCACCTTTTTCCGATCACAGCCTCCATGTATGTGCAGGCTGCGCTCATGTTTTGCGTTAAACAGAGAGTGAATGCCTCATTGTCAACGACAGTAAAAGCCATCCATCAGGAGACATGCAAAGGTTTATGGCCTTCATCATTACTTGCGTAGTAAAGTCAGTGTTCTTGCATCTACATCAGCTGTGAATTTAGCTGCTGTCGGTCCATTTTGAACTGAACATTTGAAATCTTTGGAAATAATTCTTGAATGACTGATATTTTCATTATTTTTTGTATTGATTTTCAGCCTTATTCCTCATGTGAAACCACCAGGACAAAAATTTATTGACCATAGCACGCTGAAATGTGGCCAAAAGTGTTGGTGACAGGTTCATTCCCCACCTTGAGAGTATTTGGAGTCACACAAGGGGTCAAGTTCTTATCCTTAACATTTGTTCAGAAGTGGTGAGCCCATTACATTGCCCTGCTGTATTCAAACCCTGTAAGCAACCTTTGTTTGAAACATTCAGACACTGAATGTTTCTGCTAAGAAAGCCAATGATTTGTATTGTAAATACAAACATCTCTGATAATTAATGGGACTGTCCTGTTGCCTTTGTGTTATCTTTATTTTTGGACATTGATGGATTTCTGTCATCCCAAATTTAGCCCACCAAAACTGCCATCTGTCCTCCACTGGTTCTCTGCGTCTTGGTGAGCAGCTCC